>JAQJVL010000060.1:2903125-3068038 GCA_035578905.1 Stictocephala bisonia | reverse complement strand
AGGGGAGAGAGAGTCCTACCTAGCAGCAGCTGAGCAAGCGCCTTGACAGACATGGAATCGCTTAAAAAGTCCTTTGTAACAGGAGAGAGAGAGTGCTAACGTCCAGCAGCTGAGCAAGCACCTTGGGGGACATGGAAACCACACAAAAACAAGTACTTTGCAACAAGGGAGATAGTTACAGCTAGCAGCAGCGGAGCAAGTAAATGAATCGACTTCAGAGCAATTCCTTGCACCGTTTTCGAACATTCTCAAAAGACTTGCTCTCACTTCACAACGGACACTTAATAATACGTAATACGAAGACTCTCAGCCTTCTCATAACATTTGGTAAAACCCATGTACAAACTTATAACAATACAAGTATATAATATGACTCACAGATATTCCTGTGATTCAGAATTGATTATTGAACCCTTGTGGGAGTTGGACACTTGCCTATCTCGACAATGTTTACACCCATTGTCAGGCGATACCATGTACACACAAACAATAGGCCGGCCCACGACACCGGATTCTCACGCACAATACACAATGCGGTTGGTATAGAGCGCTCATTCATCAGCGGCGTGATGGTTTCAACACTTTCATAAATAATAAAGTACACAACGTTACTTTGAATAGTAAATAATCAATATTCGAAAAAATTATTGTTGAATATGCTATTGGCGTCAGATATTCAGAATATTTCGATCAAAATATTTTTGCCAAATTGTTTAAAAGAATTATTGACATTTTTGTTTCCTTGGTGTTATGATTGCATGGTCTTCCTCCATAAAAATTTACTCATTTAAGAGCATATTTGGATTTGTACAAATTATTTGAAACCATACCTTCCGAAAATGTTAAGCGACAACTTACGTTAACGTTTTTACATGAAAAGTATTATATTAATACGTATTTATGGCATTATTTAATTAAAAAGTAAGTAAATGGCAAAGTGAAAAATAACATTTTGTTGGTAAATTAAAATTAGAACTAAATTCAAATGTAAAAGGATTTTGTTATTTGAAGTGATCGTGCATAAACGGTCGACGACAACATTCAACACCAGCAGAGATCTTAATGGAGTACCGGTTGTCGTGACTGGAACCGGTTACAGTTCTGATCTCAACCGGTGATATTCCAAATACTAATTAAACAGTTGTAGTCTCTATTGCGTGATGAGTGCCAAATCACGACACAAAGTCGACACGGAGGCCAGGCGTTTTCTTTGGGGCCAAATTTCTAAGGAACAAATCGAGAAATACCGGTTCGAAGGAGGAAACAGTGATCTGAGTCGGATAGAATTGCATACCGCGGTAGTGGGAGCGCGACGCTTCTGGACTTCTGGAGTGACAACAATATAATGTGTGATACATTCCCACACACAACCGTACTGTGTAAAACTATTCGGTCGTATGATGGTGAACGAACAGTAAGGGTATGCGTAGGTAGAAGATTGTACGGAATAGTCAAAGCAATTTGCTACGTAGGAGTCAACAACACTTGAGAAATTTATCAACAAATTAAGAATTTCTGTTTTACGTACACAACATAAAATAATATTTATTATGTTTTGGAATTAACAAAAATATGACACGTGGCTCTAGGGGGGAGGGGGGGTGGCATTACGGATGGCCCTTACGTATCCATAAAAACACTTGTTGATGTACTGCTAACAGGACGTGATTCGCCAGAATTACTCAACGAACGCACATTCTAGCACCACTTTCAAACATACAAAAGTAATTAAGGACACATAAACTACCTAATATATATATATATATAATAAATCCCTCATCATAAGAGTTTCTTCCACTGTCACTGAAGACTTTAATTTTTTTTTATCAAGTTCGTTCAATTCCAGTAAAAAAAACTGCATTCCTGATACCTAGCACATAAAATTACATGGTTCTTCTGGCATGATCTTTTATTTTATTACAAATATTAAATAATTTTAATTTTATTAACTTTTGTAATAAATAAAAGATCATCCAGAAAAAACCCATGTAATAATGTGCTATGGATCAAAATGAAATTTATTTTTACTGGAAATTTGAAAGCGAACTTGGATAAAAAAAATATTAAAGTCTTCATGACAGTGAAAACTCTTATGGATGACGTTTTTATAAACATTCAGAATGCTGCCAAACACCTTAAACAATATATATATATATATTAATATAAATATATATATATAAATATATAATATATAATATATATATATAATATATATATATATATTATAGAACGTATAATTTATCATGAGAACGTTGAATTAAATACACTATATTTTATTGTTTACAATAACGAAATCAAGACAACAAAGAAAAGAAAATCAAAGATGGGTCGTTTTTTGAATTTTCAGATTGCTGACTCACTGCCTCCTATCTAAATGTATTTAGATAGGATGTACTTGAATTACAAGTACATTCAAATTATATAAATGTCCACCCATACACATACACTGGTATTCACCCGCCTAACCACCCAAATACAAACAAAACAAAAAATAGGTAACATTCATTGATGAAAATGATAAGCCTAATTACTAGCATTCGTTGTCAAATAAACGCCAGAACAACAACTAATTTCACTATTGCAATATTAATTGTTTCCACATTTCAAATACTGTAAATTATTTAATTAGTAATATTTTATTATTGGTGATATAGAATAATTAGTATTTTTTATTGAATTCATGATATTAGAGTTTCCTTTCATAGAATTTTTATTATTAGAGCATTGTGAATAGTCTTTTCGTTTATTGGTACGACTGCAGGCTATTTTCGCGAAAACTGGGAAAGCACTAGTTAAATGGCCCTCTTGGAACGGGCGCGCAACTCGAGCACGCCCAATCAAGATGATCGCCAAGAGAGGCGCCACTTACTATCATCAGCTATGGTATTTGTACATAACGTTGTTTTTAGTACAAACTACAATATGTTGAACTTAATTTGTATGTAATAGCAATGAATATAGACCGTGTCCATTTGTAAAGTCTCACCACAGTCTGTCCAACTGGGCTGGTCCAGTGGTCGTACACAGTTAGTTACTCATTCATTTTTACTTCAATCTACTAGAACTACAGATCAGTAAAAGTCAACTAAGGGAGAAAAGATCAGCGAACACAGAATAGAAATTTCTATTCTGTACTCGCTGGAAAAGACCCTATTTCTCTGCCTCAACTCGACTTGGTGCATCACGAGTAGCCTTTCAGCCAAACGCTTCGATCGAATGTCTTGTAATTTATTACGTACGTACTTCATACAAAGAGAATTGACTGTATGTAATATTTTTTTAATTTACTTACAATTCAAAATAGCGGCCTTTAAGCGGAAAATGTCTCACTGCTGTGCGTACAGGCAATACCCGCTTCACATTCAAGTAAAATTATTGTACTGACTCTAACAATAATAAGTACCAGGAAAGCCGATCTCCGATCGGGTTAGTGTTTCTCTGTCGCATATCATCTAATCGCCGACTTCTTTCTTCAGAGTTTCCCATTTTTTTGGCTGTTCTCTGACCCCAATATCAATCAACCGGATCGTTCTTCAGGAGTTTCCGCATTTCTTGTTGATTAATTCTGTGACGCATTATAACCCAACCGATGACTCCTTTCCTTCAGATTTCTTCATTTCTTCGTTGATTTTCTCTTTCTGCACATATTACTTCAACCGCTAAACTCTTTGCTCACACAAGTTCTTGAGAGATTCGTTATGACCTTGAAAGATAGACCATAAAATGCGTTGCGGTGCGTTGAAATTGAAATAAAAATAAAATAAAGTTCGAGAAAAAACTGAATTGTGAAAATAACATAGGAAAGAAAAATTACAATAATATTGGTTTGTTTACATTTAAAAATTTTCAGAAAAAAAGTGTTATTTAAAAAAATAAATAAAATCATAACTCACATGTTAAATAGAATAGAAACATTAAACATGTATTGACCCACCCGCCCACCCATTACTTTTGGAATCGTGAAAAACTCATAGAAAATGATTTTTTCCCTCAAAATTGTCCCCAAAATCCTTTGGATTCCTGAGGTAGAAAACCTTTATAGACAAAGTACGAAGAAAATCGTAGAGCCGTTTTTTGAAATAAAAGACTGAAATAGGTACATACATACATACATACAATTCCTTGCTCGTTTTTAGTATAAGATAATAATAACCTTTTTTTAAATTTGCGTCAGACAAATACATTGAATGCAATAGTCATAAATGTTAATAAATTTTTAATAAATTAAATAGTCTAAAATTTTCCATTCATTCCAATTCATCAAAGTCACTTTTTCAAACCAACAATTTTGCATTCAGAGCATCCATTTCCAAATTCTATCCAATTACAGCCGGTCTGTGTGTTCATGAGGCCTCCCAGTTGTGTGCCATAAAACGCGTCTGTACTATAAAATTGCTTCTGCAATCAAACTTTCTTCAGACGCGTTTTGAATGCCTTGAGCATTGGGGCATTTTTAAATCGAATTTGGCAGACTTTGACAAATTGGGCTCCTGCCGTGAAGGCAAACGCTCATGAACAAACCGTTCTGTGTTCCCAGTTCGTATTGCCCTGTCTCTATTTGCATAAGAGTGTAATGTCACTACCTCTTATGAGATTGCATTTTTGAATTTGAAAAAAATGCACGTATTAAAGATGTAGAACAGGGTAGTGTCAACAGTTTCAAGCTTTTGAAAGCTGGTTTGCACACTCTTCTCATGTCAATTTGCGATGGTTCGGACTGCCTTTTTTTTGAAGAACGAAAAATTCTAGAAAAGTGTGCGTTTGTGCAACCTCCCACAAGTCAATCCATAGAGAGGTATGATAAATTACCCTAATAAGCCGTCATCAGTCCCTGAGTGGGGCCCAGTATTCGGATAGTTTGTCTCAGGACATAGATTGCTGAGGTTATTTTTGAGCACACACTGTCTACGTGAAAACCCATGACAATCCTCGATCCAGGTGTTTTTCCCAAAGGGAATTTATCGAGTAACTTCTTCAATCTCAGTCTCATCCAACATGACTTGGACTTTATCTGAATTTTTTGGGCCCACAAACAAAATTGAACAAATGACGATTTTGCAACGTTTGTCTGAGGTTGAGTTTTTGGGAAATATTGAATGGCACTGTTGAGATCAATGGAAATTAATCTTTCGAGCTCTTTGGTAGAGTTCGTGAAAAACAAGGTCGTGTCATAAAGCGTACGGGAAACGAGTCCACCCTTTTTCTACTGATAAACCCAACATCGTTAACATAATCAGGAAAAGGAGAGGACTTAAGCATGGAGCCTTGGGGGACCCCCATAGTAAAGTTCTCTTCTCCCCCGATCTAGCATTAGAAATACTTACAAATTGTTTTCGATTACTGAGATACGATTTAAAATCCACTTAAGAGTGCACTCCCCCGATCCCATAGATTCAAAGTCTGTAAATTTCAAGTGCTATGAATCAACACAGTCAAAAGCTTCGACAAGTCAAGGAACACATGAGTGTCTTTCCTCGTCTTTCAATACCCCCACTATCATATCGAACCAACGCACAACTCATCTATCTCGTTTCCCCGCCTCGGAAACCAATTGGTTATTTGATGGGTAGATTTGCCCCTTTCCCAAAAAAATAACGTTTTCGAATAAGGAAACCTTTTCAAAGACTTACTGAAGGCCGTAATATTGAAATTGGACGGTAATTTTCAGTTGAAAAAGGATCGCCCTTTTGAGAATCGGGTCACTTTTGCTTTTTTGAGAGCGGAGGGAAAAGTTCCCGAGTGAAAAGAGATATTAATTAAATGCTCGAGTGGCTCAACAGGTGGCTCGCCACCTGCTTAGAAGCTTCATAGAGACGTTATTTATGTCATTTCGATAATTTTGGCTGAAACCACCGATAACTCTGGAAATTTTCTCTTTCTGTTATGGTGCTAATGCCATGGAGGCAGCTGGCTGGAAACGAGAAAGAAGCGGCTGATCTTTAGGTGGACAAAATCCATGTAAGCTCCAACCGAGGCAAAAAATAAATTAAAATTTTCTAGCAAAACCCCTGAAGGGATCGTAATTTTCGTTCGTTCCCCAATTTGCAACTCAATTCATTTGCCCAGTTCGTGTGTTATTATTGTTTATTATGCTTCCATGCTGTTTTTGATACATTTTTGAAGTGAGCAATGATTTAGTGACATCATAAGCTTTTGGGGCCCTTTGATGACTTTCTGTACTTCTTTTGTAATTTTGAAAAAATTTTTTAAAAAACGTTTACATTTGAGTGTGTTTATAGCTTCGAGAAAAATAATAACTTTCCCTCTCGATACTAGAATACCTTTGGTAACCCAAACCCCACTTTTTAATCTTGGTTTTTGTTAGTTTTTCTTTAAAGGACAGCTCACATTCAATGAAAGTTAAAAGCTTGTTCGAAAATTTTTGAATTGAAGTTCCACAGGATCTCTAATTTATAAAACCCATTTTTAAACGTGTGAGTTGAAAGTTAAGTAGTGCTATGTTTGTGGCTCGTATCTCTGATAAATTTTTTAAAATGGGCGGATCCGTGTTGGCTCAAAACCACTTATGATAGCCTGTGCCATAGTGCCCAGAAAATGCTGTTTGATCACAGACACCTCAAATTCTAGTCAGTTTGTAACAAGTTTCGATAGTGGGCTGAGGGGTTCTTTAAATCTTGTTGGTGAGTCGATCGACCAAACAAGACCAAATGTCCTCAACAGATCTGTGGCCCGTTGTGTCATGGGTTATTAACGTCTAAAACATCGATTTTTAAAATCCCCCCTAACCATGAAATTTTGCTTTTTTTGCGTTACTCAGCCAATACTTTTTCAAATTTTTACAAAAGTTTTTTTCATTTCCGATGGAGCCCTGTATGTTCCAATGACAATCAATTGTGATTTCTTTAATTCTGATATTTACCCCTGTGACTTCAAAGTGTTTGTCTGAGGGATCAGTTAGTGTTGATGAGTAAAATAAAAGTTTGTTTCACAAAAATGCCACCCCTCCACCTTTTGTGGAGAGCGACAGAGTAATTTCCAAATTGATAATTTTGAATTTTGAAAAGTTAATTTGCTGCTATTGAAGCCGGTGCTCGGTAACAACAAGCAGGTCAGGATTGAGTTCCCTCGCACATGAGAGTTAGCTCATCCACTTTGTTGGTAGCAATTTTTAGCGTTCTGATGCATCAGGGTAATTGTTTTATAATTTTGACTTTCGAATTTGTTTTTTTTGAATTTCTTTTGGAATGAGTCAGTGGTCTTATTCGGCTATAATTAATCCCCTAAAAAAAACATATTTGGTTAAATTGGGTCGCTGTCTGTGGATTCTATTTTAGGGTCAGTCGTGTATCCACTTATATGTTTTTGTTTGCTAGTGGGAAACCCCCATAGGGGTGTGTGCTGTGCAGCACCTCAGCGTACGATTCGTACGGCAGCGTGATTGGGACCCGGTAGTGCTGAGGCAGTGTAGCTGGGTTGGGAAAGGTCTCGGCTGAGGACGAGTAGTGTAACTCATCATGCATGCCAGCTCCTGAATGGGGTTTTCGCAGAACTTCTTCCCCCACTTCTCTGAGATGAACCCCGTGCGGTGTGGTGTGTCGTCTAAATCCCAGGTCGTGTTAAGTAATTTCCACACCCTGAATACGGTGCACAGCTCAGCTATGTAGCGGTTCACTGGGCCGACGGTAATTGTAATGGGGCTCCTTGGGTCGAAAATCAACCTGGCTTCAATGGTACCACTAGGAGTCTAGAGGTCTTTTTTAAATGGTAAGAAATAATGTCCTCAAATTGGTTGAAAATGGTGTTCTCAAAAGCCCAGCGTCACTTATTAGCCCTACCATCAGCACGTAGCAGTGATTTTCAGGTGGCGGGGAGGTAGGCCAAATTTCCCCAGAAGCCCGGCTCCCGCTTGCACATCCCGCTTATCATGTGCAGGGCTCTCAGTTTCTTTGCAACTCGAGAAGAAAGACCTCGGACGTGGCTTCTCCTAAAATTTTACACTAGAGAAGATGGGGTTTACGTAGACCTCTGAAGCCGGAGTATTCTTCCTTTTTTATTACTAACGTGTGGTTTGCCTTGGATGGATTCTACGTGTCAAAGTTTAAAATATATAAAAGGCGTAAATATTGTTTAATATGGGAAAGCAATGTTCCTTGATTTCTCTTAAAGAATGGAAACCTCGCTGTCAATGAATGAATGGTCGTCTAATCTTTAGTTGCAGAAGCGATAAAAGATGGTGCGGGCATTAGTTTTCTAGTCAGTCACCCTGGCTAGTAGTGGTAAAATTGAGAGTTTCAGGTTTGGTACATGCGTCGTAATAGTTGGGGTACAGGGTGATTATTGGAAAAATCCGTTCAGCTTAGTACAATTCTTGAAAAAATTCATATAGAAATATAAGTATTTTGCTCTTTAGACTAACTGATTGCCCTTAAAATGTTCTTATGCAATTAGGCTGTATTAATGAATAGGCACCGTAAGTAGTCACTACGTCAAAACACTGTAATTTCATATATTTAACACCACTGAAGTTTTGACAGACCTCTTATTAACACAGTGTATTACCAACTCTATATTGGTCACGAGTCCTACTGAGGTTAGATATGTTTCCTGTACCGTTGGTACTGACGCTATTTTGATCACGAGCCCTACAGAGGTTAGGCATGTTTCTTGTACCGTTGGTACTGACGCTATTTTGTTCACGAGCCCTACAGAGGTTAGGTATGTTTCTTGTACCGTTGGTACTGACGCTATTTTGGTCACGAGCCCTTCAGAGGTTGGGTATATTTCTTGTACCGTTGGTACTGACTCTATATTGGTCACGAGCCCTACAGAGGTTGGGTATATTTCTTGTACCGTATCTAGAACAAAACACTGAAACTGTCTTCTGGTCACTGAACAAGTGATTATTTTATACTTTATCATAGTAACTTTTATTGTTATACGTAATTTATACCTTAGTCTAAATGGAGTTGTAACTGGGAATAATAATAATTAGGAATTGTGCAAGAAGAGGTTAGAGAAAACATGGCTCCCGAGTAACGTAGGTTTAAGTAGGGCAGCCACCTGCCAGACTTGGCAGTCCACGGACTTCCTGCAATTACCGACCAAAATAATAACTAACTCATAAAAGGCTCCTGTCGCCCTCATTTTCATTTAGATTTGTTTAGCCTACAATCTGCCAGTAACGTGATAAAACACCTCATATCTAGTCAACTAATAACAAGATACAACTGCATGAAATACTCGTTTCGGTATAAGAGCAAATATAAATTTAGATAATAAAATTATTAACAAAAACCGGATGATGACAGAAGGCTGGATCGGTCTATTAGGTTTATTCCTCTCAAAAAATAAATAAATAAATAAATAAAAAAAAATCAAAACAAACAAAAACATTAATTAACTATTTGAACATTATTAAAATTGTTATATGTGCGTTATATTGAATCGCGAATATTAATTTTGCTCCTACTCTACATTGATTTAAAAAACGTATTTAGAATCTAAAAGATTATTTAAAATATCGATTGAGTGAATGATATTTCACAGCAATAACATAAATGAGTGATGAAATATCTTCTGATCATCACACGTGACAGTTCATTCTCATTAATTATTTCTTTTCCACTGGTCGACCGTTCACAATAAAATTCATTTAGTAAAAACATATCTGGCGAATATTTGGGGTCTTTGGTCAATCTCATAACAATATGGTCTTTAGAACTTAAATGTACCAGAATTCTGGTGTGTCACATGGCGCTTGTAGATTCGCTTGAATTAACTCGTTAAAAACCCCCATTTTAATTTTATGCACTATAAAATTAAAAACTGATCAATTTTTCTTCGTTTGCTAAAATATATATTCCAAATAGCACTAATTTTCGGTATTTTTACATTCACCCATTAAATTTCACCATTTTGAATGAAGCACAGGATTATCTGCAGAAGATTGTACGAGGAACTGGAGATGGATAGAGCCCGATGGAGGCCAAAGACCACGAGGATTGTACCGCCACCACTGGAGAGTTATTTACGAGGAACGGGAAATTTGGTTTAACCCAGGGAGGCCAAAGACCACGAGGATTGTACCGCCACCACTGAAGTTAGTTCGAAGGAACTGAGATGGATAGAGCCCGATGGAGGCCAAAGACCACAAAGATTGTACCGTCACCACTGGGAGTTTTAGAAACGAGGAACGGAAGAGATAAGAGCCCGATGGAGGCCAAAAAACCACAGAGGATTGTACCGGCCACCACTGGGAGAGTTAGTACGAGGAACTGGAGATGGATAGAGCCCGATGGAGGCCAAAGACCACGAGATTGTACCCCCAAACCACGGGAGAGTTAGTTCAAAGAACTGGAGATGGATAGAGCCCGATGGGCCAAAGACCACAGGTTTTGGGTACCGTCACCACGGAGAGTTAGTTCGAAGGACTGGAGATGGATAGACCCGAGGAGGCCAAAGACCACGAGGATTGTACCGCACCATGAAGAGTTAGTAGAGGAAACTGGAGATGAAAAGGAGCCCGATGGAGGCCAAAGACCACGAGGATTGTACCGCCACCACTGGAGAGTTAGTACGAGGAACTGGAGATGGATAGAGCCCGATGGAGGCCAAAGACCACGAGGATTGTACCGCCACCACTGGAGAGTTAGTACGAGGAACTGGAGATGGATAGAGCCCGATGGAGGCCAAAGACCACGAGGATTGTACCGCCACCACTGGAGAGTTAGTACGAGTGAAGCACTTGGTAATGCTAAACGTACGCTATAGGGTTGTGTTGCAATAAGATTGGCCAAACGATACAGTGCAATAAAACCATTACACACCATGGTACCACTAAGACATGTGCTGTGCATGCGTAACAGACGCACACCCACAAGTACTACGGATGGCTTCATTAGAGCTGGCCAACTGTGATAGTGCCGAGGTCCGACAGTAGTGGAGATGTTCTACCACGGAAAATCAACACTTCGTACTACATGGAGAATTTATCAATATTTTTGTTGCAAATTGAAACATTATTTGGATTTGTTGAAGTATGCATTATTTTGATACTTTTAAGACTGATTGTGTTCTGGAAAAATGACATCATAATGTCGTGTTTAATTACTACTCATTGTTAAATTAACCCAAGGTCAATCTCCATAACATGTAACTAATCGAATAGTTTGTTAATGACATTACTACACTTAATTTATGGTTTAGTGTGCAGGTAAATGCCTTGAGACAGATCTAGAGTGGAAAAATATTGTGTTGGACGTTATTGTACTTCTAAATAAATTATGTACAGATAATTACATTAAGGATTTAACAATTGATTATCAACTCAATAAACGCTTGCATAACTAAAGCTACTGCTACCACAGTCGTTTGATACTGTAGTCACATTTACAGTCGGCGCAGAAATCATGTGTTCCCGAGATTGAAGGTTGTTTACTAAGAAATAAGAGTTCTATGAAAAATCCAATTCCTACACTGCTTTTCTCGTTTAACTGTACGTTATGACATACAAATTTTCACTGTGTATCAACTTTACACTTTTAATACCCAATAACCTGTATCGTAGTTAGATTTTAATAACTGATTGACAGGAATCTTTTTCTTAAGTTTTATAAACTTCATAATTTTAATCCCTCAAAAAAACAGTTCTTATAAATTTCCTGAAACAACATTTTCTTGGCTTTTAGAGATCGTAAAATGAATTACTTGGTCACGTTGTACCTTCAGAAATGTTAAGTCACGGTACATTACTTTTATATACGTAAATAAATGCAGTGATATTAAATTGATTTTAATCCATTTAAATTAGTAAATTTAAAATCAATGCATTTATTTATGCATATAAGTGATGTTAAATTAATTTACATTGATTAATTTAAGATCACTGCATTGATTTACGCATATAAAAGTAATGTACCGTGACTTTACATTTCATAAGGATTACAACGGGACCAAGTAATTCCTGTTAATTTCAGGAAATTACTAAAAACCTTTTTTGAAGGGTAAAAGTTTGAAAGTAATTAAACTTATAGAACACACCTCCGTCAACCAAGTATTAACAAAAAAATGACCGGCATTTAGACTAGTTTTTATTCGCATCAAATTTACACTTTTACTACTCAAAAAAACTTTTTCTTTAATTACAATAAAAATGCGACACAATAACAGGTTTTTGAGCAATAAAAGTGTAAATTTGATACAAATGAGAACTAGTCTAAATGCCGGTCCTTTTTTTGTTCCAGCTAGGATAAAAATTATTAAAACTTAAACTGTAATAAATTTTAAAAATGCATGTCATAACGTAAAATAAAATGAGGAAAACAATGTTTGAATTGGATTTTTCATAGGGCTGTTAGTTTCTTATTTAAAAACCTTCAAACTCGGGTACACACAATGTCTGCGTCCACAATAGTACTACTACCAAAGTCCAAGTGTAGCTACTAGTATTCATAGGATCACTAACACCAAAACAATATGAAATTGGTAAATCTAACAATTACTAACAAAAACCAGTAAGACAAAGACTATATTAACGTAAAACATTCATACTCACAGAAGAACCTGGCTTGATAGTCATCTTAAACTTACCTGAAATAAAACAATAATGTATTAATCATCAATAAAAATGAACAAGAGTACCACACTGGTTATATATAATGTACAAACCAAAAAGTTGTTAACTTTATATAAGTACAAATTTTCACAATAACTCACAATAAAAGTATACATGCTCCAATATTAAATCAAAATACAGTATTATATATTAAATACATAGCCTACATCTGGATATCCAGATCCCAGGAAACTAATCATTATTTTAGTGATCTTAAAACACACAGTTAGTTTCGTGATCATATACTTAAACCTGTCAGTAAAATCATGACCCACGTAACAGCCCATTGTATTATGAATCACTGTATTGATTATACATTCCATTCCTAATGGCCGAGGCCAAGGCGCGCCGACAGCCGAGTGGGAGTCTACCCACAACCACATTATCTTCCATTGTAAACCACCGATAGCCCAAATGTCTTAATTAAAGACACAAATCACCACAACGTGCACTATCAGTGTGGCGAACTTGGAGGCCGTGTCTGGAGCGAGCGTGCACTATCAGTGTGGCGAACTTGGAGGCCACGTCTTAGAGGGAGCCCAGCTGGATGTGATACTGACAAGCCACACGGCTGAGCGTGCTCTACGAGTTGCACACCCACTCACGGGCTATACTTACCGTTCATCAAGCCTGACACCACACTGGCAAGTACAGTAGAACGACGGTGCACTGTCAGTGTGGCGAACTTGGAGGCCATGTCTGGAGTGAGCGTGCACTATCAGTGTGGCGAACTTGGAGGCCACGTCTTAGAGGGAGCCCAGCTGGATGTGATACGGCTGAGCGTGCTCTACGACTTGCCTCCCACTCACGGAGCTGTATTTGCCGTTCTTCAAACCTGAAACCACGCCGGCAGGTACGGTAGAACGATAGTGCACTGTCAAGGCAGGTGGAGAATGTTCCTAAGAGGCGGTCAGTAAAAGCTTTGTTCATTTTCTAACGTAGTTTTAAATAAGAACTAAAATTCAATAAACAAAAAAGCCGTTAAAGTCAAACATTATCTCATTCGCATTGAAGACGTAGGCTGGGTAAGCAGAGCTCTCGGGGTGGGTGAGCCAAAGACACTGTTCTATGGTCCACACATACGTGAGGCGCTACTCCACTTTGGATCACACAAGTATCGTAAAAAATATTTCCATTTTGGTTCTGTTTGTAAGTGCTCCTCCACGCGTCTCATGTCTCTCTTCTAAAATAATTCAGTTATAAAGTCAACACTTTCCGGCTCAAACCTCAACAGCTGCTTGCACTTATCGATCCGTACCCGCACATGGTCTTCGTAATGCTTAGGCGCACAGAGGTGCGTGAAGGCCGCCATCTCAGACACGAATGACACACAATTCAAGTGAACAGTGTTACCTCAGCAAATACTTCCCAACGTTTCCCTAGAAAAATTACTTATTATAGGGTAGCATACGTGATCAACTTTGGTTGCACCCGTGATCAGCTTGGGTGGCATCCGTGATCAGCTTGGGTGGCATCCGTGATCAGCTTGGGTAATAACCGTGATCAACTTTGGTTGCACCCGTGATCAGCTTGGGTAATAACCGTGATCACCTTGGGTTAGATTAGGTTTGGATAAAATGTTTTTCGATCTTGGTGGCTATAGAAAATAAATTGAAAATGCGGAGACATATATAACCCTCTCCTTACTTTGATGAGTTTAATAAAAATATCTTTTTGTTAATTTGATTTGTTATTGATCAAATTAAAATTTATAAGATATCTCAGGGTCAATTTCGTATGGGTAAATTGGTGAGACTGTAAAATGTATTGCTATGAATGAAACTCTAGTTTTTTTATGAGGCTAATTTATTAATGACATCTTTATTTAGGTTTCTTTAATTTAACAAGCTATAGATATGTTATATGAATTTTAAATATTATATAAGTTTCTTTAAAAAATATGCTAACTAAGAACTTATCTTAGTTTTTCTTCATGTGATGATGAAGTTCATGGACTAGATGGCTTCAATTTGAAAAATAAGATGACGGTTCCCTGATTTGTGGCTACATGATCACGGTCACTTACGTCATTGATTTCGTTAACAAATTAGTGAATTATGATTAACAACATCCTAAACGATCACCCGAGATCATGGCCAGTCCGACCACCGGCGGTGAGGTAGTACTTGCCTTCACGGCTCCTGGAGGTAGTCTAGTGTCTAGCGTGGTCCTTTGTGTGTGTCTGTAAGAGAATGAATTTTGGGTTGGAGTCTTTCCAGTCTCGTTAAGCGGAAGTGGGGTTCTCATAAGTTGTTTATTATGGTGTCTTGTATGACTGCCATTTAAATAATTTTGCTTAATTAATTCCTTATAATTGTTGGTTATTGATTTGCTATGATTACCGAATATAATTTGATTGTTTGGTATTTATTTTAATGAAATGCACCCATTTCCTCATTAAAATAATTTATATTTTATTGAATTTTATTTATTTAATCATCAATTAGGTGGACTTGTTACACATACTAGAAAAGACCCCCTCTCTGCATTAATGTTCTGGGAAAAGTTTTCTCTGAAACTGTGTTATAAGTTGAATCAAACAATAAAATATAAAGCTAAATATAAATAAATAATGAGGTTAAGGTTATATATGACTCAATTGTCTTAATTGTCAAATAAAAAAATTTTATTGTAACATCAACAGGATAATCAAGAGAAACATTGTTACATGAGCAAAATAACAGCAGATTACTTAAGACAAGCAAAACATCCTCAAAAGAAAACACAACAGCTCAGTTGCGTTGACAGAACTGTCGGCCATTAACACCAGCAAACTGCGTCAGGGCACTCGAAATATCATCAGCAATTTACTGGGAGGTCTACTCAGCGGGAACAGCGGAGATATCTAGAGTAACATCATCATGGCATTTTATGACTTTCAATTAATGCAATGTAATGGCTAAATACACTAAAATATACGTTTATGTATGCTGTACAGAATAAATATACGTGTATTTATGATATACGGTATTTCATTTCTTCATTGGACTGTTTGTTATAATATATAAAGATTTTACTTCTTAGTTGTATGGATAAAAAGTGTAACGTCCATTTTAATAAATTAGATAACCAAACGTTTTATAACACAATTTGAAGTTGTCTTAAGTTAAGGAAGGATTGAAGTGATCGAAAATTCTGGTGACTTTCAACGTGGTTTCCGGACATCACAAAACTATTCTCCATACACCATAAATCTTCTCAAATCAAGCAAAAACTTACCTTGACAGACTTAAGCTTTAAAGCTTAAGTTTATCAACCGATTTTAACAATTTAAATTTTGACGAATTCTTAAATTAATGCTCTATGTTATTTTATATGTTTTTTAATTTTTTTAAATTTAGAGGTGTTTTTATTTCAACTAATGTTTGAAGTGCGTGAATTAAAAAGATAATAAAATAAATACGCTAAGCAATCTCAATTCTTCACAGTGCCTACATAATGACACATAAAACAATTTTTATCGAACAAAATATACTTAAGGTGGCCGTTTCTCAAACTGCCAAGCCACATCGGAAAGTCGGCAGCTCCAAACTGCCAAGCCACATCGGAAAGTCAACAGATCCAAACTGCCAAGCCACATTGGAAAGTCGACAACTCCAAACTGCACAAGCCACATCGGAAAGTCAACAGCTCCAAACTGCCAAGCCACATCGGAAAGTCGATAGCTCCAAACTGCCAAGCCACATCGGAAAGTCGACAGCTCCAAACTGCCAAGCCACATCGGAAAGTCAACAGCTCCAAACTGCCAAGCCACATCGGAAAGTCAACAGCTCCAAACTGCCAAGCCACATCGGAAAGTCGACAACTCCAAACTGCCAAGCCACATCGGAAAGTCGATAGCTCCAAACTGCCAAGCCACATCGGAAAGTCAACAGCTCCAAACTGCCAAGCCACATCGGAAAGTCGACAGCTCCAAACTGCCAAGCCAATCGGAAAGTCGATAGCTCAAACTGACAAGCCACATCGGAAAGTCAACAGCTTCAAACTACCAAGCCACATCGGAAAGTCGACAGCTCCAAACTGCACAAGCCACATCGGAAAATCGACAGCTCCAAACTGCAAAAGCCACATCGGAAAGTCGACAGCTCCAAACTGCACAAGCCATATCGGAAAGTCGATAGCTCAAACTGACAAGCCACATCGGAGAGTCGACAGCTTCAAACTACCAAGCAACATCGGAAAGTCGACAGCTCCAAACTGCACAAGCCACATCGGAAAGTCGACAGCTCCAAACTGCACAAGCCACTTCGGAAAGTCGACAGCTCCAAACTGCACAAGCCACATCGGAAAGTCGACAGCTTCAAACTGTCAAGCCACACCGGAAAGTCGACAGCTCCAAACTGCACAAGCCACACATGGAAAGTCGACAGCTCTATAGCGAAGCTCAACTGACAGCCACGATCGAGAGTCGACAGCTTCAAACTACCAAGCAACATCGGAAAGTCGACAGCTCCAAACTGCACAAGCCACATCGAAAGTCGACAGCTCCAAAACTGCACAAGCCACTTCGGAAAGTCGACAGCTCCAAACTGCACAAGCCACATCGGAAAGTCGACAGCTTCAAACTGTCAAGCCACACCGGAAAGTCGACAGCTCCAAACTGCACAAGCCACACATGGAAAGTCGACAGCTCTATACTAGCAATGCAATTTTACCGTCAGCGGGCCAATCACGCTTTTCTACTTCAACTGTACAGTTCGTGTTTATTATTATATTGAACGCTGTATGTTTATAAAGGCTCAATACAGGCTCGTAAAGACCTACATAAGTTGATGAAGTTTTTTTTTAATAATCAAGAATTACATTTCAATTTTTACATATTTAACTGCGAAAAAGTATAACAATAGTTCACTTTTTACAAAAACTAACTTATAGTCCACTAGAATAGATCTTCAACTATCCGATGACAGTTCAAGTGTTACGATACGGTACGATAGTTATTGCGGACCGAATCCTTGAAATAGAAACCCACGTTCTTGGCGTTATCGTTTATGATATCAGCTAAGCCGGTTAACATTGCAATTTTTTATTAACACTTTAAGAAAGGATTAACGTTAAATATACACTTACAGTCCTAAGACCTATGCTAGGATTGATACATTCCCTGCAACTAGTATGCCTATGTACGCTGCCGTGTCGACCAAGTATGCGCACCTGGCTAGGCGCTGATACTATCTCGCCTGATTTATAGCAGTTCCATTATTAATATGCTTTCTATCGGCGCTAAAGGCAGCCTGCCTGTTCAACTCGCCGCGAGATAAATCGTCGATCGGAATGAATTCAATCAACGAGTAACCGCCAGTGCCAATCAGCATTTATGTCATTTCTGATACGTCAGTTAATTGTTCATTGTGACAGGCGCAATCGTGGACAGCCTTCAAGTGTGATTCCAATTTGTTTTCAGTTATCATATACACATTAAATAGGCAATATTTACTCTAGTGTGAGTGGCTGTTCAATGTTTTACGGGCATTATAATTTGAAAAAAAATATGTACCAACATCGTAGCAACATTTTGATTTTGTTTTTAAAATATTAATATGGGCAATTATGAATGTAAAATTAACGTTGCTGGATTAGAATGCCTGAGTTGATGAAAATAAAAAAAAATATTCAACGTTAAAATATATATTAATAATCATTTAAAACTATTATAATAATCTGTGTCGCAACCTTCATACCTTAACTCTGCTCTGTGTGATTTAGAATCCTTACAAACGTAAAATAATACAGTGTTCAGTTAAGTCACTGTGAAAATTTTGCATACGAAAAATTCTGAATCAAATCGGAAACCGCCTTAACGCACTATTCGTTTATTCTGTTAAATAATATCTTTATAACAAAATTACATAAGACTTTTTCTAATAACGGTACTTCAATGTTTAAACGTATCCCCAAATTTGTTTGTTATCTCTTTTCTACTTTTTTTATCCGGAAGTCCATATTATACTGCTCCTTATTTTTTCTTTAAAGTTTAGCATGATATTACAATTACTGGCACACTCGTTGATTTAAATCTGTACATTATACCAAAAACTTGGTAAACTAACAAACATATAATTACACTAATAACCATAAACCACACGAAATGAACAACTTAAAATTACTGTCAATAATTGATTTAACTTCCCATCATTTGTCTACTCATCTAATTACTTATGCTGGCGAATTCATAAATATTCTACTCAACCACCTCGGAAGATTTTAAACAAAGAAATTATTGAGCAATAGTGCCATTTCTGCACTTTACATCGGTTATGAAAACTTCTGGGAAACTCGAATACGCGTCAAGGCCACTTCGTCCAATCGCCATCTACAATAACTAACTTGGGAACGAGGCCACGACTACAAACTTGGTTATGAGGTAAGCTATTACTTCAGTTATGTTAGGCTAAAGGTCTACTTTGTTAAATTATGTCTATAATTATGAACGTTAGTTGGAAAAAAAGTTAATTAGTTCTAAAATATTGCAGGATTTTTATTGCAGTTGTAATGGTTCTCCCTCAACCATTACAACTGTTGACGGACATTTCTCTCTCAAACATTACAACTGTTGACAGACAGTTCTCCCTCAACCATTACAACCTGTTGATAGAGAGTTCTTCCTCAACCATTACAGCTGTTGACGGACAATTATCCCTCAACCATTACGACTGTTGACGGACAGTTCTCTCTCGACCATTACAACTGTTGACAGACAGTTCTCCCTCAACCATTACAACCTGTTGATAGAGAGTTCTTCCTCAACCATTACAGCTGTTGACGGACAATTATCCCTCAACCATTACGACTGTTGACGGACAGTTTTATTACAGCTGTTAACGGACAGTTTTACCACAACGATTACAACTGTTAACGGATGGTTTCCCCACAACCATTACAACTGTTAACAGACAGTTTTCCCACATCCATTACAACTGTTAACGGACAGTTTAACCAAAACCATTACAACTGTTAACGGAGAGTTTTACCAAAACGATTACAACTGTTAACGGGCAGTTTTACCACAACCATTACAACTGTTAACGGACAGTTTTCCCGCAACCATTACAACTGTTAACAGACAGTTTTCCCCCAACCATTACACTGTTTACGGACAGTTCTCCCAGAACCATTACAACTGTTTACGGACAGTTCTCCCACAACCATTACAACTGTTTACGGACAGTTATCCCACAACCATTACAACTGTTTACGGACAGTTCTCCCTGAACCATTACAACTGTTAAAGGACAGTTTTCCCACAACCATTACAACTGTTTACGGACAGTTCTCTCTGAACCATTTAAAATGTTGACGGACAGTTCTCCCTCAACCATTAAAACTATTGACAGACACTTCTCGCTCGACCATTATAAATGTTGACGGACAGTTCTCCCTTAACTATTACAACTGTTGACTGGCAGTTCACTCTCAATACTTATAAATGTTGACGGACAGTTCTCCCTTAACTATTACAACTGTTGACTGGCAGTTCACCCTCAACACTTATAAATGTTGACGGACAGTTCTCCCTTAACTATTACAACTGTTGACTGGCAGTTCACCCTCAACACTTATAAATGTTGACGGACAGTTCTCCCTTAACTATTACAACTGTTGACTGGCAGTTCACCCTCAACACTTATAAATGTTGACAGAACAGTTTTACATACACGACTGATCTTAGCTGATTATATACCACTGTACGTGTATGGGCGGGCGGGTGGATCAATACCACTGTAAGTGTATGGGGTGGGCGGGTGGGTCAATACCACTGTACGTGTATGGGTGGGCGGGTGGGGTCAATACCACTGTACGTGTACTGTGTGGGCGGGGTGGGGTCAATACCACTGCAAGTATATGGGTAGGTGGGTGGGTCAATACCCACTGTATGTGTATGGGTGGGTGGTTGGGGTCCAATAGCCACTGTACGTGAATTGGCAGACGGGTGGGTCAATACCACTGTACGTGTATGGGCGGGGCGGGTGGTTCAATACCACTGTATGTGTATGGGCGGGCGGTGAGTCAATAACCACAATGCGTGTAATGGTGGGTGGGTGGGTCAAATACACAGTGCGTGATGGGTGGGTAGTGACCCAAAAAGAAGAAGGAAGGAAACAGAGGTCAAAGTCTAATAGTGCGCTGAATGTTTTGTCAGTATCAATTCTCTAGTTCAATCCTGTTCTTCCAAATCCTCGTTCTCTCCTCTCTCCTCTCTTCTCCTCCCAATTCGATTCTCTTCCTCAAACCACTCGTCCTCTCGTCCTCATTCTCCCATCCCCTCTCCAATCATCTTTTCCTCATCCTCTCTCTCTCTCAGCTCTTTCTCTCACTCCCCCTCCTCTCTTACATCTTCTCCTCTTTCCTCTCTCATCTTCTCTCATTTTCCTCCCTCTCCTCTCTCCCTCCCCCCTTCCTTTCTCTCCCAAAACTCCCTCACTCTCCCCCCTCTCCCTCTCAATCTCTCGTCTCTCTTCTTCTCTCCCCTTCTCATCTCTCTTCCCTTTCATCGTCTCTACTCTCTCTCTCTCATTCAAATTTCCAATCTCCTCTTCTCTCTCTCATTATCTCTCTCACAACTCTCTTCTCTCTCTTCTCAGTTCTCTCTCATCTTCTCTCCTCTATCTCTCTCTGTCGTCTCCCCCTTCCTTCCCTCCCCCCTCTCTCCCTCTCCCTCTCTCCCCCTCTCTCTCCTTCCCTCTCTCTCCCCCCATCCCCTTCTCTCATTTTTCTCTTTTTCCTCTCCTCTTTTTCTCCCCCTCTCTCCCTCTTTCCTCTCTCTCTCTCATCTCTCTCCTCTCTCTAATCTTCCCCTCTCGCTCTCTCTCCTCCCTCTCTCTCTCTCTCTCTCCTCTCTATCCCTCTCCTTCTCCCTCCCACCCTTTTTCTCCCCCTCTTCCTCCTTCTCCCCCTCTCCTCCTCCTCTCCTTTTCCCTCTCCCCCCTTCCTCTCGTTTCCCTTTTCAATCCCCTCTCTCTCCTCCCTTTTCCCCTTCCTCTCTCCTCCATCTCTCTCTCTCTCTCTCTCCCCCCCCTCCCCCCTCCCTCTCATCTCTCTTTCCCCAATAAAAACTTTTTCTCCCCTCCTCTTCCTCCATCTTCTCTCTCTTTTCTCTCTCTCTCTCCTCATTCTCTCTCCCTTCCCTTTTTCCCCTCTCTTCTCTCTCCTCTCTCCCCCCCCCTCTCTCCCCCTTCCCCCCTTCCCCCCTCTCCTCCTCTCTCTCTCCCCCCCTCTCCCTCCTCCTCTCCTTCCTCTCTCTCCTCTCTCTCACCCCCCCTCCCTCCCATTTTTCTCCCCTCTCACCCCCCCTTTCCCCCTTCATTTTTTTCTCATCCCCACCTCTCTTTCCCCCCCCCCTCTCTCTCTCACCTTCCCATTTTTCCTCTCCTCCCCCTTCCCCCTCCCTCCTCTCTCCCCCCCCTCTCTCTCTCTCTCTCCCCTCTCTCTCTCTCCTCTCTCCCTCACTCTTCCCCTTACTCTTTTCTCCTCATCTCCTCTCCTCCTCTCTCCTCTCCCCTCTTCCTCTCCCTCCTCTCATTCCTCTACTCCTCCTTCTCTCTCCATCCTCTCTCGTTTCCCCCTCTCCCTTTTTTCTCTCTCTCTCTCTCCCCTCCTCTCTTTTTCCCCTCCCCCTCTCCTCTCTCTTTTCCCCTCTCTTTCCTCTCCCCCTCTCTCTTTTCTCTCCCCCCCCTCTCCCCCTCTCTCTCCCTCTCTTCTCCTCCTCTCTCTCTCTTCTCTTTTCCCTCTTTCTCCTCTCTCTCCTCTTCCCTCTCTCCCCTCTCTCTCCTTTCATCCTCTCCTCTCCTTCCGATCTCTCCTCTCTCTCTCTCTCTCTCTCTCTCCTCTCTCCCCTCCTCTCCTCTCTCCCCCCCCTTCATTCTCTCTCTCTCTTCTCTCTCTCTCTCCCCCCTCTCTCCCCTCTCTTCCCCCCTCTTCTCAACTCTCTCTTTTCTCTCTCCCCCCCCCTTCTCTCCTCTCTCTCTCCCTCTCTCTCCCCTCCCCCCTTTCTCTCTCTCTCTCTCCTCTCATCTCTCTCTCCCCCCTCTCCCCCCTTTCCTCCCCCCCCTCTCCCCCCTCCTCTCATCTCCCCCTCTCCCTCCTCCTCCCTTTCCCCCTCCTCCCTCCCTCCCCCTCCCCTCCTCCTCCTCTCCCTCTCTCTTCTCTCCCCCTCTCCAATTTCCCCCTCTCCATCTTTTTCCCCTTCTTTCTCCTCCTCTCATCTCTCTCCCTCTCTCCTTTTCTCCCCCCTCCCCCTCCACTCGGGGCCCTCAAAAACTTCCTTTCCTTCTTCATCCCCCCTTCAATCCTAAATATTTTCCCACCCTTCCCTCAAAACCCTTTTCCCTCTTCACCTTCTTCTTTCCCTGTTCCCGGGGCCCCCGGGGAAAAAAACCATCTAAACATCAATTTTTTGATATTCAATCTTTCCCCCCATCTGTTTCCCTCTATTTACTTCAAACTCTCCAAATTTTTCCTCTTAGTTTCCCTTCCTTTCCTTTTTCTTTCCCCGGAAAGTTTTAAGGGGAAATTAAACTAAAAATTCTTTTTCTTCTGTTTTTTCCTTCAAATTTTCTTTTCTGGTTTACATTTTTTCCCTTTCACATTAAATTTTAAAATTTTTCTTCCCCTTTTTTCCTCCCCAACCCAGCCTTCCCCCCTTATCCATTTTTTTTTGAAATCCTAGTTTCCTTTAAACTTCTTAAATGGGGCCATTTCTTCCAAACTATTTAACCCCCTTCCTCCTAATTTAACCATAAAAATTTTCCTTTTTTCTTATTTTTTATGTTCTTTTTCCCCCTTGTTTCTATGTCTTTTTCCCTTTCTAAAGAATTCTCTCTTTAAAATTTGGAAAATTAAAAATCCAATCCTCCCCAGTTCTACCTCCAACTTTTCCTCCGTCAACTTCAAAAAAAAATTATTAAAAAAAACTTAAATCTCCCTTTTCTTTTCCTAAATCCTTTCTTTTCCCTTTTCCCTTTGTTTTATTTCTTTTGGGTTTTTTAGTTCAAAAAACAAAAATTTCCTTTCGTAAAAAAATTTTTACAAAAATTTCACCAACCCTCTTTCTTTTGCTTTCAACTTCATTTCACTCATTTCCCCAAAAGAATTTCCCCTGTTTTAAAATTATACACTTTAACCGCTCGCAAAATTTATTTACTTACGAATGATATTTCAAAGAACATACTGTAAATGGAAGGTCAAAAGGTAAAGAGGATTATAGGAGTCAAAGAAATCGTATGTTACGTAACTCAAAATGATCATATCATAACATAATTCGAGTAAACGATGAAAGAAAATATATTTTTCCTTATCAGGTAGACTATATGATTTTAAAAATTATCACTTCAACGCTGCGAGGCTCCACCCAGAGTGATCCAGCAAGTTTCCCCGACAAGACCCACCGGGTGTTGACACCTTTGCAGGCACCTATCCAAGACCTAGTCAACAGGAAACCGATATGGTAATCTTGATTTGATTAAGATAGCACTGTGAGCGCATTTCTAGCAAAACAACGAGTGACAGGGAAATTATTACCAGCGCCTGAACTATGTTATTAAGGCAGAAAGATGTGTGTCGCTAAACTCAACGTCTGGTCTGACTGGCGTGACGGTTTAAACACCGGTAATTGAGTCACAGACGAAGAACGTGTGTCTTGCAGTAACACTGTTACTGTTACAGTTCTCTGAACTATTTAACTGTTCAACATAATAGATCTGTGCAGTTGGGCGTCGTTAAAGCGGTAATACCCGTAACGAAATGAGAATGTTTGTGTAGAAAATAACTTCAAGACATAAAACGTATCGGCAGCCTAAACAGACATCTTCAATATTAGTTGTGGAGGATTTTCCTTACTATGGCGGGTTATGGATGTATGTTTTGCAAGGGAAAAATTTTCGTTTCGTGTCACGCAACGCTTTAATACATGTAAACACTTTGTATACGTATATTTATAAATATTTCTTATTTCATACGCATTTATTTCTCTTTTCAGTTATCCTGCCTAAATTTCACGATGAACATAAAAAATGAATCTAAATCACATATTTAATTTTCATAAAACTACCCCACAACATATTATTCAAGTAATACAATCTCTTAATAATAAAAAACTGCTGGTTGGGATGATTAAAAAAAGTACCTTTTAATACGATAAAAAAGGTGTAAAATTGTATAGTAGAACCTCTCTCTGTTATCATTAGGCAATCTTTTCAAGACTACTGTGTTCCAGAGTTTTTAAAGGCTGAGCTCACGCCTATTTATAAGAAGGGGGAGCAGCGTAATGCTGATAATTATCAACCTATCTCAATTTTACCCTCCTTTTTTAAGGTGTTCGAAAAAATAGCTTTTAATAAAATAATTCAGTTTTTAGAAAAATAATTATATTTTCGCAAAAGAACAATTTGGGTTCAGAAAAGGTTTAAGCACAATAAATGCAATATCTAATTTAGTAAGTGAGGTGTCTTTGGCCTTGGACAGGTCACTGGGAGCAGTGGGTGTTCTCTGTGACTTGGCTAAAACTTTTGATTGTGTTAATCATCAGATTCTTCTAAAAAAGCTAGATAATTATAACTTTTCAATTGAAACTATTTTGTGGTTGAAATCATATCTCAGTAAAAGAACAGTAACTAAAAAAATTAAGTTTAAATCACAACGGGAAGAAATGAAGGCCGGTGAACCACAAGGGTCAATTTTGGGGCCACTTTTGTTTTTACTGTATGTGAACAACCTGCCTAAAAAATGTTTCAAGTAGTTTGATACTTGAACATTTTGACAACAAAGCAGTAGTAAAGGTAAATACTGATGCAGAACTGAAGGCTAGGGTGGATGAAACACTCACTATTTGAGTTTGAAAAATGATTCACAGCCAATGGTCTAACATTAAACCAAGAATAAACGCAGATACGAGAATTTAGCACTGTCTTATTAAGAGATGGGGGGGGGGGGGGTTCTCTGAAACCAATTTTTCACAATGCAGAACATGTTAATTTGTTGGGATAATCAATATAGATTTACATTTTACTTGGGGGAAATTTAAATCTATAGTACTGAGACAGTACTACAGAAATTAAACTCAGTTTGTTTCCAAATGCTTGTATTGCGTAATACCATTGATTTTACTATACATAGAAATCAATCTATGTATAGATTGGTTTATAATTGATTTCTCTATGTATAGTAAAAGGTGTATTTTACTATACTCTTTATATAGTAAAATCAATGGCAATACTATAGACAGACTTAAAAACTCGTTTAATATTATCCTCGTTACTATATCCTTTAGAGCATATTTTTACTACATCCTTCAGAATGGAATTGAAATTTGGAATTTTGTATACGATATAAACAAAATATTTATAGCTTAAACATTTTTAAAATGAATTATGATATTTTTTTTCGAAGGTAAACCAATATTTAAAGATCTGAACATAATGACAGTTCCTAGTTTGATTATTTTCAAAACCCTACTAAGGGTTCAATCAAACTACGATCAGTTGTTTGGTGATAACTTCAGACACAATTATAGCACAAGGTAAAAGGAAGATTTTCAGTATCCACAAGACACCGTCTTAAGTTATTAGAAATAACACCAATTTAAATGGGAAAACATTTTTCAATAATTTACCTTAAAATTTAAAGAATAAAATAAAAACTAACAAGTTCAAAAGCTGCTTTGCCGATTTTCTTTTAGATAATTCTTACTATAGTTTAGAGGAATTTTTGAAATTTTTTCTGTTATCAACACTTGTATTGTCATTATTTATCATTTCAGTATAGTTTACTTTAGGTATAACGTCAATTCCTAAGACTATTATTGTTTTTTAAATGTTTTTTTAACTTCACTCGCCAGTTCACATGGGCTACAAGCCTTTGCGTGAACTTTATTCAACGAGTGAAGTACCGACCGTTGACTCTTGGGATTCGAACCTTGGACTGTCCTCCGCAGTCCGAAGCCTGGCCGGACCCTGAGCCACCACGCCGGCAAAGTGTGCTGGCGTGGTAAAAAAATGTATTTATTTCTTTAATTTTGAAAATTCATAACTTTGCTCTGTCAAATATTAAAGTTGAAATTCCCACAATACTTTAGTCATATACAGGGTGCCCGAAAGTAAAATTCCAAACTTTGGTAAATGTTTGGAACTACATCTTTCATTTTGATATAGATCCAAACTTCATTTTCATATCGCAAAAGATACAATATGAACATAGTCTTATTGTTATCTTTTGATCTCTTGACAATGTCACTTGTTAGAATAGCAATGCTATTTATTTGTAAACGTAATTCTTATTACAGTAAAGAATTATTATTATTATTATCTTAAACACACAATTTAATTTTTAGAAGATAATGACAATTATTTCGCAAATTAAAGATTGCAGTGAATATGCTACTGACCAAATTATGCAAACTAATGTAAACGATAATAATGAGAATGTATATATATTTATTACTTTAATACTTGGAAGTCAGTAATATGTGTAATGTACTCGTATATCATGTATGTAGTAATCATGTGCCGACGTAGTGGCTCAGTAGCTACTGTCGGTTCTTCACTCGTTGCATTAAGTTCACGCACAGACCTGCAGGCTCATGTGAACTGGCAACTGACATATTAATTTAAAGTACAGTATAAAAAATAACAAACTAATAGTAGTTACCGAACGTACTTTTTTCAAGACAGAGGAGCCCTCCATAAGAAGTCACTTGAGCCGGTCAGTCCCGACCTTTTTTTGTTTGATTCTTTCAACGCCAGTAGAGTTTTATACTGAGTGTTCTGACATTTTTGTAACTACGGTTTTAATGTTATAATTTACGTTGGTAATCAGGAGTGTTTTTTAATGTTTTGTCCTTACATGGTTTATCATTTTTTCTAATTTATAATTTAGTTCAATATATATTACACAAAACATTACACGCAATAATTAAATAAAGGGACCAAGATAAATATAAGGTTATTTTTACAAGAGGTTGAGGGGGTTAGAGAAGGATATATCTTGTCATAGGTTGGAGGCAGGAATCAAAGACATTATTTTTCACGTTCAATAAATATATCACTGTGGCGATGGGCCCATGACGTCACAGTCCTGACGTTTTCGTCCGTTTTGTGTTTTAAAACGGAAAGTATAAGGCATTTCTTTCTAATAAATAAACCATTGGACTAAATTGGTATAATAAAGGTACCAGAATGATAAATTAAACCATTATTGAACGAAAAAATAAAACACAAATAAAAATTCAACCAGTTAGCGAGAACTGCGAATTTTGAGAACCTGAACTATGAACCGGTTCATTTTCAAACTGAATCATAACTGATTCCCTTCAGTAACTGAATTGGTTCCAATAGTTCATGGGCCTATTACTACTTGGCAATTCGTATTACTGTATTTTCTCTGTGCTGGCACAACAAGTCTCTCTTTTGGCTCAGCATCTGCGCCATTCAACACTTACTCAACCTGCAAGCTAGTTATAAATTTAATGCCACCATAAATTCCCAGAAAATGAATCTCCAGATTAGTCAGTGCTGGAGCTCAGCCAGCAGCTACAACAAACTTCTTCCACAAACTGCTAATTTCTCAGCCATGTTTATTTTATTTACTCTCTGAACTGACGCAGGTGTTGTGCTCCACTCAAACTATTTATTGCTGATACACTTTAATAACTAAATGAAGTTGTGTTCATCTTAGCTGGACATGTACTATACTAAAAAAAAAGTACCATTGTAACATATATTATTTAAGATGCTCAAAACGAGAAGTTAAAATAGTAATATTATGTGACGAATAACTAATAACAACTATATTTTTAAGCGATATCTTGAGAAATGTGCAAAAAAAAAACAGAGATGTTCATATTGTGAAATATAACAATATACTTAACAACAATAATGTTCTTTTCATGCATTAAACTCAAGTACTACTGAATATGAATTCATTAATTGAGAATATTTAAACATTTCTTTCATTCACAGCTGTATTATATTTGTCACAAAATAGGGAAAGACATTTTTCTTTTAGGTTATTGACGTAGGCAAAGATACATTTTTTTTACATATTTAGTAAATTATTATTACAATCTGTATAGTTGGTTACTAAATTAGAATGGTTTATTCACTAAAAAGGTCATTGAATAAAAATTTAATCTCAAACAACAAGATTATTTTTGAAATACGATTATCGTAGTTTAGTTACGTTTTTGTTGTATTAAACTTGAGTCTCAGAGTGAAGTGGAATTACTGACTAATATTCATATTTAGGGAACTCTTTGAGTTAATTGTTATAGGCACATATAGTATTACCGATTAGCAAATAACTCGTTGTAGACCAGCTACCGGTGGCTATGAATGATGATCATCGTTACGCAGACGTCCAATTACGTATCTTACGACACGCCAGTAGTTGACACTATATTACAGTGTTAAGACGACATCAGTTCTACTACACGTAAAGAAGACAATAGGAACGATACTCAGTATTCCACGGACAACCTCTTGTTAGGACTGACCAATATTGTATAACTCTTAATTGACGGCTTCTTCTTTGAGCGTACAAATCGCGGCGGCACAATTTCTGCTGGCTCATGTATCTATAACCATCCATTTGTACGCAGCACCGACTACTAACTGTGAGACGTCCAGTACGTGAACACTTCACAAGCCTAGAGGGCCTTTACTGAGTCCAGTACATAAGGTTTTCCTAACACTGGAAGCTATGTATCCCATTCGTCACCATTCAACCAAACAATTTTCATTCGGTACCGTTCCATGTTTTCATTAACCACAAGACTCGAGACTGTCCGAATAAGATAACCGAAGTTCAGATTAAGTCTTAACTCTATTTCACGACAGAAATATTGCAATTACTAGCCATTAACAGCGAAGCTATATATACACAGATAACACTACATGGGTAGTTCCAATGTGCGATAAACTCTCTCTGTTGTGTATGTGGGATATAAAAAGAACCTGGAGCACATTCTCATCTTGCCGGTCGACATTGGGGCAGAGTCATCCCACTTCCTCAAGGAGAAAAGAAGTAGGTAAAATAATTTAAGTTTGCTCATCACTTTGGACATTAAAATATAAACATCTCGAACTTTTATGTAACACACACACAAGCGCAGAGTTCCACAGATGTAATACTCTAAAAATAGAGCAGTGTACAGTAATTTATAAAATACACTCGTGCAGGTTGTAAGTACCACTGCTGTAACCCTTCGAGTAAAGCATTGTAACACACACGCGCAGAGTGGAAGTTCCACGGCTGTTATCCTTCAAGTTGAGCAGTGTAAAAAACACGCGCTGAGTGAAAGTTTCACAGGTGTAATCCTTCAAGAAGAGCAGTGTAACACACACGCGCAAAGTGGAAGTTCAAACTGTGTATGCCAGAGTGTTTGCTGGCATACACAGTTCTAAACGGTTTGCACTTTACCTACCACTGAATGTCAAAGTGTTGCTAGTAAGGGCTCTAGTTCTCACTCATTTTAATTATTGTGATGTCGTGATTAATGACATGTCTGCCGAGCTCTCTGAGAGACTTCAACGTGCAAAAATTACTGCATCAGATTTATATTGCATTTTTCAAGAAGAGATCATGTAACCCAATTCTATGATCAACTATCTTTACTAAACATTAAGGGGCTCGATGAATTTCACACCATTTTTTTCTAACATAAGGTATTGCGCAGAAGTCTCCTAAATATCTGTATTTTAGGATACATACAATAAAAAATACCGTAAGCAATAAAATACATAGGCTCTAACTCCGAGATACCATGCAACATTTCTTTGAAATGGTTCTTGAAATGCATTACATTGTATGTATATATAAGCCCCAACCGAATCCAGGGGAATTTTCTTCAAAATTAATCACTCTCATTTATCGCTACAAGACAGGTTAATAATTTCTCAATATTTCTTCTGTAAATGTAAAAAACGACAGCAATATATTGAGCAAGTTTTAATCTGCCCATGAAGTACACACGTCGTTGTCTGGATGTGGCTACTAATGGGCTACATACGTCTCGGGGTGAGGCGAGATAAAGTGTGGTACATTAAAGATACCACAGTCTAACCTATTTCTTGTGGTACTAAGTTGTACCACTGCATGCTTCAGTTCCCGGTGTAAAGTGGACGTTCCACTCCGATAGGCGCTCATTAGACATGTTTGCCTGGACAGATTTATAAGTAATACATTATTGACTAATTAGATACCATCAGTGATGTCCGATGTACAACCAGCGACTAACAGCTATGTAATATTATGTACACAAGTCACAATTAATTATTCATTAAACGTTAGCAGTTGCAGGAATTAATTACTGTCAGCCATTTTTATTTTCAATAAAACTACTGTAGTCCTTCATGGTCACTTCAGCATGTGCATGGCGATTACAGCACGTGGAGGATAGGTATACAATAAGTGGAAGGGGACATGACGAGAGGCTAACAGGGGATAAGAGCGATAAGGATTAGCTAATCCTCGTCAAACTGAAATAGCTTAAACTCTCTTTATTTAAAGTGTATTTTTCTTTATTTTCACGATACCTGGCATAATATGTACCAGAAGTAATATTACGTACATTAAATTATGACACCGAAATTTACCCCTATATTATGTACTGAAGATTAAGTGCAAGAACAATATATAATCTAAATAATATATGAAGATATAAAGTAAGAAGCGAAACACGTAAAAAATATATATCTTTCGTGGTTATACACGTCGAAGTAGTTGACTATAGCAAATCCGCTTAGCCGAGCACCGTGAAGAAGGTCAGTTGCCGATAAATCCTACTTCATCTGTGTTATTCAAGTTTTTTGCTTATCCCTGATCCGCTATCTTTCGATCCAATTGCTTCGGTCAGAAGGACTTCTATTGAGCTTGATCATATCCTGCCAGACCCTTGCAGTGACTCCCACTGAAGATTACGTATTACTGTGGTACTGCCATCCTAATAACAAACGTAACCCTGGCTCTAGTAAAACGCAAAACCTTCCCACGAAACCCTAAACCCTATAATTAAACTTATCCTTAGCTCAGGCCCTTGTATTCAACGTAACTACAGTTCGGGAACTAAACAAAAATCTAGACAATGGTCTCATAAAAACTTAAGCGTAAACCAGTCAATACAAACAAACCCAACATTTGGCACTACTATCCAACGTAAACCTAGAATCGGCAGTAATATGAAACGTAATCACTTGGTGCCAATAACGTACGTAATATCACCAAGCACTAGTGCCAATAACGTACGTAATATCACCAAGCACTAGTGCCAATAACGTACGTAATATCACCAAGCACTAGTGCCAATAACGTACGTAATATCACCAAGCACTAGTGCCAAACCTAAATATAGACCAGGCATAAGTAACAATCATAACTACAGTTCACCCCGACTAGCCGTATCGCTGTCCATACCAAACATAAGAAATCTACCATTACTACCAATCGAGATCAAAGTGCAGGCACTAGTACTATTGCAGCTCTAGAACAAACAATGGTACCTAGATCAGAGGCTAGTATTGAACGTAACATGTAACCTTTCAGGAGGAAATATTACCTAACATAACACAAGGCTATGTTATTTTCGTTCCATTTTTCGCGTTACTAAATTTACTAAAAATCTTAATTGATACAGAAAAATAGGTCAATCCACTTCACAATGTATTGTTAAAGAAAAACGTATTTACATTTCTGATTCATCATCTAGTGTGCTCTGCCCTCGGGAGATCTTGCTAGAGCCTTCCGCCATTCGACAAACCTCTCTTTTGAGAAAGTCGTTTGGTTTCCTCATATTTCCTTCCGACCCTTACATTATCCACCTCTCTTTCGTCTAACTTTTCCTTCTTTTTTTCTGTTAACTGTTCTCAACAGGCTCTCTCATCACATATCCTAACTAATTCATTATTATTTTTCCTTTAGTTTTCAGTATTTCTCTCTTCACCCACTCTCCTGAGTACCTACATTTTCATTACGCACTGCACTCCATCTTCCCATCCTATTTTATCCAACCTTCTGGAATCCACATCTCCATTGCTCCCAATCTAAGAGTTCATATTTCAACTCCATAATCTACGTATTATTTATGGAATAATCCCACACTCTTCACTTAATGTATTTAACTTGTTTATCATTTCTATAATCACTTCTTTACTTTCTGCTACTACAGCAATATCGTCAGCAAAGCTGATATACTCAATTTTTTTTACCACCTATATTTACCTCACTATTTTTGTAAAAATTCTCTTCAAATTTTACTTTTGACACCTCAGCCCATGTTGATTTCTTTCTTTATTTCTTCACATATTCTCTCACTCTTGTTTCCTGCTTTGTATATTTGATCAATCGTCTTTCTTTCCAGTATTTTCCATTTCTTTTAAGATTCTTTTTCCAAGTTACTCTATCAAAAGCTTGTTTAATATCGACGACGCTTTTTTATTCAAGAACCAAAAACTACAAAATTAACAACAAAATAATCAAATTCGTAAGTACTATAATTAAATAAAATGAATTCTTAAAACTATTACCAAGGCGATCTGAAGATCTGTAGAGCTGTTGTAAAAAATCCGTAACATGTTAAAGAAAGAAATATTTTGATTGGATCAGAATGTTTTTAAATATCTTGGTTGATACTTTAAAAAATGCTTCAGAATTAGGAATGGGTACACTGTCATTTTACTGTTATACTCAACTTGCTGGATACACTAAGGTTGTAGAGGTCAGGACTATTAATTTTAAATTAAGAGTCTGAGAGGCTGTCGGCCATGTTGGTTTTGATCCTGTAAGAACAATGTTATTTGGGAACATGACACACGGTTACGCGTATCCAAACTAAACAGTTTCTAACAAATTGTATTTTATCAAGAAGGAAATTGGGCGTTGAAATTGCTTTGCAAATTCTTAATTATTTTTATTTAAAAAATATATTAAATATTTAATTAGAAGTTTTTATTTCACCTATTTTTCAAAACTAGGCGTATTTACTCAAAATATCAAAAGCAAATCCAAAGCGTAATATGATAACGTTTAAAATGACACCTCTTACACAACTGTTGGTTGATAAATAACGAAAAATTATGAATTCCCAAATAACATTGTTCTTATGGGATTAAAACCAACATGGCCGACAGCCTCTACAGACTCTAAAGCGGAACATGGTTATTGAATATCTGTACAGAATAAATAAGGAGGATAAGCAAGCACATCCATCCGTCATCAACAAAGAATGAACGTTGTAATGTAGTTGTTTCATTCATTACAAACCCCATTGATGTTCAGTACTTGACATTACCGATCGACATCCCTGTTGCTGTGGCTGAGAAAGGTCTCGTTTATCCCAGGTACGACCTTGACCCACTCACTACTACTATTCCAGGGTGATATCACCACTGTGAAATCTAATCTGGTTTGTAATTAAAGATGTTATCAGCGATGTGTGGGTGGTAGGTGAGGCCCATCTAGGCCACCGGTTCGCCCCTCCCCTAATGGTCCATCGTTGAATTAATGTACAAATTATATATTATACCCACGAGGAAATATCAGCCTGTTATTTCCACATTCAAATGAACGAATTGACGTAGATGAAATAAATATTAATTATGATTATCAAGTGGCAGCTAAAACCTGCCCGGATTATACTTCATTTGAAGCCTTGTCATTTTGATATACAAATCTTCAAAATATTCTTGCACCTAGGGGTAGGGTGGCTCGAAATGTAAAAAAAATTAGTTTTTAAAGTTGGTTACTTTTACTCTTATGTACATCACAAGCATATACAATTTATATAATACAACCAATAACATGTCCTTCCAAATAACAACATGATTGGGTACTTTTAGTTTTCTCCCATCTGAACATTTTGAAAAACCGGTAAAATTCTGAAAAAGAAAAATAGCTCTATGTAAACATTTTTAAACAGAACTCTATGCTATGAAGCACATTAATTACGTAAATTAAAAGTCTCCAAGAGTCAAACACTGATCTATTTATTTTAAGTTTTGCCATATGAATTGCGTTCGTTTTTAATTGCTGACGAAAAACAATTTTTTACAATGAAAATGAGTTTAGGAAATTTTTTTTTAAAATCAAACAATGTCAAGCTGCATATCAAATAAAATTTCCATAAAAATAAAACATTTTTTTATTTAAAGTATTGCAATTATTTATTACGGTTTTAAAATAGCAGATAAAAAACTAATGATACGTAAAAAATTGTTTTCCACCAACTGATAAATCACTACTTGTATTGTAATTACTTTTTATGTACTTATTTCTTAATCCTGTGCAAGAAAAATTAATGTGCCATTACGAATTTTTATATGTACATAAAATTAGCTCCAAATTGCTCTTCAACGTTTCAAAACATTATCAGAAGTCATCTTCAAGAAGTTAGCATCGCAGTGTTCCCCAATCAAAAAATAGATTATACACGCTTACATAGAGGAACTTAACGATTTCATAAATATTTTAACTGTGCAAATCATTACCCACAAACATATAATTTGTAGTAAACAAAAATGTATGGCAAAAAGATCCGGTCACCACAGGTTTTTATCCATCCCACCCACGAAAAAACTGCTGACCCGGTTGAGCTATGTGGCCATGGTGAAGATAATTTATTTGGTCTGGGTTCAGCACTGACTAATTAAATCAATTACTATGTCCAAATGGAAGTAACGATAAATGTGGCCTTACGTAACAGCACATTCAAATTGAATGGTCGAGAACAGAAAAACAAGACAGTAAATTATCTTTTGGAAATAAGAAAGGTCTCGAGGTTAAACAACTTTGTAAGTTATGGTAAATGTTTGAACTTTTGAAATATTGTGATGATTCCCATTAATTGTAACCAAATAAGCCTGATATGTGATTATTTACAATATATTAATCCTGAGAAATTCATAAAGAAGAAATCCTGCGCTAATACAAAAGGGTTCACCACGATCTTCAGAGTTGGTTTCTGGAATCTTAAAATGAGATTTTTACATAGAGCACATAATAAAAACTTATACATAGAGCACATGGGGAGGGGGGAAATACTTCAGTAATAATCTCAAGATAAAAAAAATGTACTGATAATCTACCAACTCAAATATTCAAAACTTCAAATGATACTTGATTTAAAATGATGAAAAAAGCAGCAACTTAACGATTTTCAATTGAAATACATAAACTCACCAGTATGGACAAGTTTGCAAAATATACTAATTTTAGACATTTTTATAAATATAACGATCTCTCCTTATTAAACTCGCCTTTTAAATTCCATAGGTTTAGACTATGTTCATTTTTACAATAGAATTCAACATGTTTAAAAGTATTACGATCCAGTGTTCAATAAATATTAAAATTTTAATGTAATTAGAAAGGTGAAGAGAATGAGTAAAGTCAGTTATCTCCGCGTGTTCTGCTCTACGTAGTCAATTATGTTCTTATCTTCAACGTTTTGTAACGTTACATGTAACTCTACACAACGTAATTTTTTTAATGTTGAATTCCAGTGTGAAAATTATAATAACCTAAATAGTAAATATTTATATTAATATTTTGATAAACCTGTAACATTATAGATACATTGAACATGTCTGTAGTATTTTTATTTGAAAAGTTATTTTTTATATCTTCAGGCTTTAAAGGAATTTGTTTTGAAACATTTTAAACACCAACATTTTAAAAAGCAATACATTTTTTAACAAACATTTATTGAAATTTAATATATTTACGTTGGTAACTGTAATAATTGTTACTACATCCGTCTAGTTTTATAACACCTCAAAGAAGTTGTGAATTGTTATTTATTTTAAATAAAAATGTTTGATTACAACTGAAAAATGTTCAAATAGAAGTAAACGATAGTAAAAATTCCAAATAACTAGAATCCAATTCTAAAAAATGTGCTAAGCTTTTTTATAACATCCTGAATAATACATCTATTAGGTTGAATCGTTAATAGGTAGTTAATCGTTAAATGCCGATACACTTATACATTTATGCATACACTTATGCATGCCAAATATAGATTTAAAAACTGCAACGATTTTTTCTGAATTGTACAAAAATATGCTTGTTTTTATATAGAAAGTGTTCAAGAATTTCTTGATAGTAGGTATACGTTTTTTAATAAGAATATCATATTAATAATGTAAACATGAAATCCTTAATAGTGGTGATTCACTGTGTTGACTGTACAATGCATTGCATAAACTATGAAACAATGGTGTTTATTGTGCAATGTACTGTGTAATCTGTGAATCAAATTAATTGTGATTAATGTGTCATCTGTTGTTTAAACAATGGTGTTTGCTGTGCGATGTGATGTACTGTGTAATCTGTTTATCTAAATAACTGTGTTTAATGTGTTATTTGTTGTGTAGAGAATGGTGTTTGCTGTGCGATGTACTGTGTAATCTGTTTATCTAAATAACTGTGTTTAATGTGTTATTTGTTGTGTAGAGAATGGTGTTTACTGTGCGATGTACTGTGTAATCTGTTTATCTAAATAACTGTGTTTAATGTGTTATTTGTTGTGTAGAGAATGGTGTTTACTGTGCGATGTACTGTGTAATCTGTTTATCTAAATAACTGTGTTTAATGTGTTATTTGTTGTGTAGAGAATGGTGTTTGCTGTGCGATGTACTGTGTAATCTGTTTATCTAAATAACTGTGTTTAATGTGTTATTTGTTGTGTAGAGAATGGTGTTTACTGTGCGATGTACTGTGTAATCTGTTTATCTAAATAACTGTGTTTAATGTGTTATTTGTTGTGTAGAGAATGGTGTTTGCTGTGCGATGTACTGTGTAATCTGTTTATCTAAATAACTGTGTTTAGTGTGTTATTTGTTGTGTAGAGAATGGTGTTTACTGTGCGATGTACTGTGTAATCTGTTTATCTAAATAAATGTGTTTAATGTGTTATTTGTTGTGTAGAGAATGGTGTTTACTGTGCGATGTACTGTGTAATCTGTTTATCTAAATAACTGTGTTTAATGTGTTATTTGTTGTGTAGAGAATGGTGTTTGCTGTGCGATGTACTGTGTAATCTGTTTATCTAAATAACTGTGTTTAGTGTGTTATTTGTTGTGTAGAGAATGGTGTTTACTGTGCGATGTACTGTGTAATCTGTTTATCTAAATAACTGTGTTTAGTGTGTTATTTGTTGTGTATAGAATGGTGTTTGCTGTGCGATGTACTGTGTAATCTGTTTATCTAAATAACTGTGTTTAATGTGTTATTTGTTGTGTAGAGAATGGTGTTTGCTGTGCGATGTACTGTGTAATCTGTTTATCTAAATAACTGTGTTTAATGTGTTATTTGTTGTGTAGAGAATGGTGTTTGCTGTGCGATGTACTGTGTAATCTGTTTATCTAAATAACTGTGTTTAATGTGTTATTTGTTGTGTAGAGAATGGTGTTTACTGTGCGATGTACTGTGTAATCTATTTATCCAATTAATTGTGTTATCTGCAGTCGTTAAAAACAAATATATTACTATTTTGGGAGTCATACCACATTAAAACCTCATTCAGACATACAGATCTATCATCCATTCACATTCCATTCGCTTGCAGATCGCCCTTCTTCCAACGCCGGGATTCTAAATGATCGGTCTCCCAGTCGTATGTCATAAACTCGGTGACGTTGTAAAATGATTTTGAAGCTAAAAACTTGTGAACATGTTTTTAGCGTTGGTATTTTTTTTTTTTTTTTTAATTTGGCAGTTTTTTTAGGAAATGAATACCGACTTGTGACGGCTGGTTTTCGTAAATGACCGTTCTGTGTTCCCGTTCGGTAATTATTACTGTATCTTGTCTCGTGAGAATGTATGTCTCGGCCTCTTGTCAAGGCACATTAAGACAAGCAAAATAAAGTAGCAAAAATGTATAAAGTGGACAATTTTAAAAGAATTGTTGTCTCTGAACTTCAACTGTGCGACTATGCGAATCGCCTTTTTCGACGTCTATTCACTCTCAAAAATTGATTATTTATTTGCAGACGCTCCCCACAAGACCAATCCGTAGGTACGATGCGAGTAAATTAGGCCATAATATGCCGTCGTCAATACATGACTGGTGCAATATTTTTTTCTTCTGGCTAAGGACCTCAACTAGAAGCATATAGTCGATGTGGTGATTCCAAGTCAACCCTTAGTCTTACAACTGACTTCCTCCAGCAATGTGTCTGCCAAAATAATGGACGATCCCTCAATGAAATGTACTGAACTAAATTAAAATTCAACATATTGGATTTTGAAGAGTTTGTATTGAGATTAAGGCTACTAAAATGCTGGACACAGTTGTTGGTATCAACAAATGCTTGCTGTTCCAGAATAGCGTTTGATTTGCTAAACAATTGTGTTTACTTTGCAATCTTATGAGTGAGCTGTGCAATGTATTATGTAAACTGCGTAATTTGTAGTAAATACTTTGTAATATATAGTATTAACTGTAATGTAGTATGCGTGTAAACTGTACAATCGGTTGTAACCAGTGCAATATGTAGTGTGAGCTGTGCGATGTATCATGTAAACTGCGTAATTTGTAGTAAATACTGTGTAATATATAGTATTAACTGTAATGTAGTATGCGTGTAAACTGTACAATCGGTTGTAACCAGTGCAATATGTAGTGTGAGCTGTGCGATGTATCATGTAAACTGCGTAATTTGTAGTAAATACTGTGTAATATATAGTATTAACTGTAATGTAGTATGCGTGTAAACTGTACAATCGGTTGTAACCAGTGCAATATGTAGCGAGAGCTGTGCGATGTATTATGTAAACTGCGTAATTTGTAGTAAATACTGTGTAATATATAGTATTAACTGTAATGTAGTATGCGTGTAAACTGTACAATCGGTTGTAACCAGTGCAATATGTAGTGTGAGCTGTGCGATGTATTATGTAAACTGCGTAATTTGTAGTAAATACTGTGTAATATATAGTATTAACTGTAATGTAGTATGCGTGTAAACTGTACAATCGGTTGTAACCAGTGCAATAAGTAGCGTGAGCTGTGCGATTGTTAAGTTTAAGTAGATTGTTTATTCACTTTTCTAAACTGAGCTAGCTATCGTGTATTCGATAACCTTTTTTTATAATGGTTAAATTTGTCTAATTATGTAATGTGTATTAAGTTAGGTAGTCTATTTTTTACTACTCAAACTACCTAACCTCGGTACGTACACAAACGAGAAATTAATCTTTGCATTAGCTTTCAATTTATCAAAATCAATATTTCTTTACAACATTTGTTTCGTGTCAACAGATTAGTAAACATGTGAAAAGAAAACAATCCAAGTTTTCTGTGATTAACTTATGAGTTATCCAGTCAATACCGTCGTTAGAGTAAACATACATTGTAATCACGATCAAATTAGCTTAAAAAGTCAACCAATCGTCTGTACAAGGTGGCAGGCCCTAATCAAACACTGCCTTCTTGCGATGTATTTAGCAAGTAACAATCCTTGCCCTTATAAGGGTACAGAATGTTTATGCAAACGCGTTTTAATACACTATTTGCATGTAGTTATAGCCGCGAGTGAGCGGGACTTGGCAGATGTAGCGCAAGGGCTGGCTGTTCAACCTTTGTTTCTACATACGCCTACACGTCAGCTGCATCTAGCAAGTCTTGTTGACAGTTGAATTCCGTATCTAATGTATGCAACACGGTTCGTATTGATTCACGGTATCAATTGCTTGTTAAAGTGACACAACAATGTAATTCTTTTAAAGATATAAATAGAACGGAAATTGGAACCATTAAAAAAGATTAATGATCCAGATGGTCCAGATGAAGAGATGGGTGGGCGGAGTTTCACGGCTTCTATTACGTCTCGTGGCCCCTGATCGTGATGTTGGACGGAGCAACTCGTGCAACGTCGGTCTATATAGTCACGTTTGTCTACGCATATATACGATGTTTTCGTTATGTGGCCCCTGATTGTGATGGAGCAACTCGTGTATAACATTATTCTACAACCACGTCGCGACTGTGTACGCATATCTACAATATATTCATGTTGTTCCGTGGCCCCTGATCGTGATGTTGGACAAAGCAACTCGTGAAACGTTATTCTACAACCACGTCGCGACTGTGTACGCATATCTACAATATATTCATGACATCTCGTGGCCCCTGATCGTGATGTTGAATGAAGCAACTCGTGCAACGTTCTTCTAGGATTATGATTTCATTATTTTATAAATTTTAGAACAGTTCAATATAACACTTAATTATATTGTTATTGCACCAATATAACATGATAAAACAATTACAAACGAAAACTATTTTTTATCTTAGCGAATAGGGTTAGTTTTGTTTCATTAATTGCCTATAATTGAGCACTTGGGCTTAATTATATAAATATAATAATTGGATATATTATAATAATTGACCCACGATTTGGATTATACAATATGTTCATTAAAATCATCTTCAATTGATGGAAATGAACATATTCTGTCCACTACCATTTTAATGACAACCCTAGATCTGTCATTAACTGGGACAGTGGAACTTGACTTTATGAAAAAGGATCAGTTTTCTCTGATGGTTTGGATTTTTTTAAGCACAAACAATCCAACATAATAAAGCATTTAGTAAAATTGTATAGCAAAAAGTTTGATAAGGTTATACGTTATTGATACAGTTTATGAATATTGATATCTGTACTTACTTGGCAGTCTTGGGCAGTTTGTTAATGGTGAGGTCGCCGCGGATGGGCTCAGCGGAGATGGCCTGTCTCTTTGTCCTCAGGCGCCTGGCAGGGTCCCATTCACCCTTGTCATCTTCCACCCCCAGACCCAGGTGGCTGACCATGTGCTGAGTGATGGGCCGTACCACCTGACGGAACTTGTCGATCTCATTCCTCAGGTGACGGATCAGCGCATCCCGCTCGTCCAACTCCTTCTCCAGGTACGATATGACGTCATTGCGCCTGTTGATATCGGCCTCCTTCTCGGCCAGCCGGCGCTCCAGCTCCTTCAAGGGACTCATGTCACTGCCACTCACACGCGCACGCACTGACCATGTACTTCACACCTTAATATATATATGGCTGTTCAACAACCGTAACACGCAACTGAAAATTCCTAAATACAAGTTTGGTCATTTATTATACTTGCAACATAGGCTATACTTGATTCGTATTAAAAGGGTACATAATTATTCATGACTAATTGGTGTCCTACGAATAAAATTGATAACGATAAATATATACAATATTTAGGTACTATTATCGGACAGTTTATCGCATAATATTTTACATTATGAATGAAATATTAGATTTTAGAAATTTTAGATTTTGATACATGTAATTTACTGTAGATTAAAGAATTCTGTTGGGATATTATAAAATTACGAAACAATATTTTACTGATCGGTGATTGAATTATTTTATAAAATTTAAAAGGGCTTATTATAAAATATCATAATAATCTCTATTCAATATTACAATCCCTAAAACTAACTCCGGAAAACTTCAATTTAAAAAAAATCGTCTTTTAATAAGTTTTTCATTGGCAATAAAGTAAAATTTATAGAAAATATTCGTCAACTATTTCTTTTTCGTAGTGATATGGGTTCCAATAATAAACGGAGGGGCACCTGAAACATGCGGGTAGGCTGGAGGGAGATCGTGTCCCAGGCGATAAAGTTATAAATACATAGGACACTCCAACCAGTTTACAACGAGCGGTGCAGTGTATGTGTACAGGGTACGATATATCGGCTCGATATTTCAATATCAGATTATAAATGGGAGGAAACCGATAGTAAACTGTTGGTGGGAATAGAGTAACTAACAGGTTCAGTCTCGTAACTATAGAAATAAGGTATGCTTATAGCTCAGATGTAATTTATACACCGACTTTATATGTTAAAAGAATTTAAAAAATCCATATAAATTCAACCAACAGTTTAAAACGAACGAAGACAAAAACGAGACAATTATTAAATCTATAGAGCAACACTACATTAGTTTTAATATTTTGTAATCCTGTTCCGTTTCCTGGTATGTAATTAATATCAACGCGTACACTAAAATGCTACGAAGGACAAAATTATGTTAGACTGTACGGATAATGATGTCTCACGTGATGGTACTAGCTACTCTGCATACTGATAGTTACAGATATGAATGAACGTGGATTCGTCTAGTGTACAGTCATGCGTCACATGTAGTATCTACAATAATGAAGGCGTTTTTATGTTTATTACGACAACTAACATATGTGACCTAACGAATTTATGTAGTACACATTTAAAAATAAACACAAACTAATATTTTACAGTTTTGTATATTTTATAAACGTACAATACGTTTTATTTAGAAGTAAAATAAAGCACTTTATGTGTATTTCAACTGTAAACGCTTGTATGTTTATCTAAAACTGAAATGTTCACGTAATGTTCCTTGATAAACACAGTAAGTTATTTTAAAGTAATAATATAATATTAAATTGTTATGCTAACATGACGTGTTCTTTAACAAAGTAGACTATGGAGCCTTTTCACGACACTATATAATAATATAAATATAAAAATGTTCAGGGGAAAAATAAGTAGTAAAGTTGTACAAGGTTCATTTTTACAGATTAATTAAATAACAATCAGTGATTTGTTAAACAATATATCAATTTATAAAAGTGTTGCTATCTGTAAAAGAAATGCCTTTTATAGATATTTAATAACTGCATCATTATCATGCGACTTGATAGCTCGGTGTGCCTGCTACAATGCGGCCTGTAGAAGGCCTGCGAACCAGGGTTAGGCAAGGGGCAGCGTTCTTTCAAGTCTGTCCTATCAATACCCAACAGTTGTATTTGTATACAACTTTCAAAAGCATATTTAGTTGAATCGTCAAGATTAAACTTTGAGTCACATTAATTTGTTAAAACACCTTTAAACAGATCTAAGGGTAGTAAATAGTGCGCCGCCAGGGCAAGAACTGGAGAAAATCTTATAGGTAGATATGGAGATGAGTTCCAAAGACGTTTCTTGGTCCTGGCCTGGAATGTGAACGTTAACCTTGGTGACTGATCATGATGGATGGATGAAATGTCCATAAACTGGAATGGAGAGAGAGGTTTAGTCAGCAGACGTCGCTACAGGCCAAGACCTCAATAAATATGCGATTAGGGCAGCGTCACCAACCGCAGGCTAAGCATATATACGCCAGGCTACAGACTGCACGTACATTCTAAAACCTCAAGTACAGGCTACAGACTGCACGTACATTCTAAAACCTCAAGTACAGACTACAGACTGCACGTGCATTCTAAAACCTCAAGTACAGGCTACAGACTGCACGTACATTCTAAAACCTCAAGTACAGGCTACAGACTGCACGTACATTCTAAAACCTCAAGTAAAGACTACAGACTGCACGTACATTCTAAAACCTCAAGTAAAGACTACAGACTGCACGTACATTCTAAAACCTCAAGGCCCACAGGCTACAGACTGTACGTACATTCTAAAACCTCAAGTACAGGCTACAGACTGTACGTACATTCTAAAACCTCAAGTAAAGACTACAGACTGCACGTACATTCTAAAACCTCAAGGCCCACAGGCTACAGACTGTACGTACATTCTAAAACCTCACGTACAGGCTACAGACTGTACGTACATTCTAAAACCTCAAGTAAAGACTACAGACTGCACGTACATTCTAAAACCTCAAGGCCCACAGGCTACAGACTGTACGTACATTCTAAAACCTCAAGTACAGGCTACAGACTGTACGTACATTCTAAAACCTCTACAGGCTACAGACTGCACGTACATTCTAAAACCTCAAGTACAGACTACAGACTGCACGTGCATTCTAAAACCTCAAGTACAGGCTACAGACTGCACGTGCATTCTAAAACCTCAAGTACAGGCTACAGACTTCACGTACATTTTAAAACCTTAAGTACAGGCTACAGACTGCACGTACATTCTAAAACCTCACGTACAGGCTACAGACTGCACGTACATTCTAAAACCTCAAGTAAAGACTACAGACTGCACGTACATTTTAAAACCTTAAGTACAGGCTACAGACTGCACGTACATTCTAAAACCTCTACAGGCTACAGACTGCACGTACATTCTAAAACCTCAAGTACAGACTACAGACTGCACGTGCATTCTAAAACCTCAAGTACAGGCTACAGACTGCACGTGCATTCTAAAACCTCAAATACAGGCTACAGACTGCACGTGCATTCTAAAACCTCTACAGGCTACAGACTGCACGTACATTCTAAAACCTCAAGTACAGGCTACAGACTGTACGTACATTCTAAAACCTCTACAGGCTACAGACTGCACGTACATTCTAAAACCTCAAGTACAGACTACAGACTGCACGTACATTCTAAAACCTCAAGTACAGGCTACAGACTGCACGTGCATTCTAAAACCTCTACAGGCTACAGACTGCACGTACATTCTAAAACCTCAAGTACAGGCTACAGACTGTACGTACATTCTAAAACCTCTACAGGCTACAGACTGCACGTACATTCTAAAACCTCAAGTACAGACTACAGACTGCACGTGCATTCTAAAACCTCTACAGGCTACAGACTGCACGTGCATTCTAAAACCTCAAGTACAGGCTACAGACTGCACGTACATTTTAAAACCTTAAGTACAGGCTACAGACTGCACGTACATTCTAAAACCTCACGTACAGGCTACAGACTGCACGTACATTCTAAAACCTCAAGTACAGGCTACAGACTGCACGTACATTTTAAAACCTTAAGTACAGGCTACAGACTGCACGTACATTCTAAAACCTCACGTACAGGCTACAGACTGCACGTACATTCTAAAACCTCAAGTACAGGCTACAGACTGCACGTACATTCTAAAACCTCAAGTACAGGCTACAGACTGCACGTACATTTTAAAACCTTAAGTACAGGCTACAGACTGCACGTACATTCTAAAACCTCACGTACAGGCTACAGACTGCACGTACATTCTAAAACATTAAGTAAAAGTTAAATTTCTAATGCTACCATCCATTACGAACAAGTCTAGCAGCATCATCGGGGAACACAGTAAAGTACTAAACCACAATACAAGCTCATATCTAAGAAAAATATAGACTTTACGGCGCTGAAATATTAAACGTTGACAATTCGTACAATTAACTGAAATGTGGGGTCGGCGCCAAACACCCTTTCTTGCTTTTGTATCATGCATGGTTTTACGTAGTCCTGTCATTGTACAGTAACATTATTGCAGTTGTACTGTTTCAAATAGTTAACTTTAATAATTATTTGTTAGCGATGTTAGTTTTGCCCTAAATAGTCTGTTGCGGAATTCAACCATTAAAAAAGAGTACAGTGTTAAATTTATCAGCATTATAATTAATAAACTAACTTTAAAATAAAAGATAGATAATTAAATGTAATATATTGTTAAACTGACGTTACCTGACCATGTACATTAAAATATTTACTGTAACATCCAAGTTTTAGTAATTTTATCAAAGACACAAAATTAATTTCTGAATAAAAATTTAACAAAGCATCCGTGGAGAGAGGAGAGATACCAGTCATGAACGTGGTGCAGACACAATAGACACTACACAAGTCACTAATTACACCTACACTCTACTGACTGCGTGCAAGTTGAACGACAAATAACTCTATAGCTTTAGACATCGAACCTTCCCTCAAATACGACCAATCTTCATAACCTCACCGTTCTTTTATCCAATGACATTGATTAATGTGGCGTTTACACTCCTCTATTTTTTATTGTGAATAAATTAAATTAATGTTACTACAATTATAAAATGTATTATGGATTACAGCGTTAATACTTTGTATAACATGACTTCCGACGTAGGAACATTCTGGTAAAGTAACGCCAATTTAGTTACTGGGAATCGTTAAAATAATCTACCTTTAGCTTTATTAGAACATATATAACACATACACGAGTCAATTTAGGGCCCACAGAAAGTTTTAAATCTTAAAAATCTAACTTACAATAACTGAACCAATTTTTTAATAAAAATAAATATTAGTTCATGAATGCCTAGTTGAAATGTCATGCGACTTAAAAATATAAATTTATACATAATTTTTTATGATCGAATTATTTGGTGTTAAATTTTATTCGCCGCAAATTCACAAACGAATGTGAATTTGGCCATTCTATAAGTACAACGGTTACATCGACCGATTTACAGTGATGAACGTGTTATAATTATTATCTCACATGCAACAACATGTCCGTACTCAGGGCCAATAAATATCAAGTGATCGTATTTCAACAAAACTCCGTAATTTGTAAGCAATCACTCCTCTGATAGTACGATTTTGTATTTTATGCTGTTTTTGTGTCTCCACTTACTTCACATTTCGTTTGTTACAATGAATGACTGACTGGCTACGAACACACAATCTAAAATGATAGTATGGCGTTTCAATGACTTTGGCATAATGACCTGTAATTTTAGACTGGAATAACGAGGGATGCTTGGAATTCTGTTATGCCTTGCTTGCGCTTTTGCTTGCGCAATTACTGTATATTAAAAAATAATATACAGTAATTAGAATTTCCACTGTACAAAATCTTACAAAGGATCAGATGCCTAAGTTAGTAAAAAACACTACAATAGTTAAAAGGGGACAATATTCTACCAGTAAAATACATAAGGGGGTTACCTACTGAAAAATGGTCATTTATTTCATTTGTATAAATTGTTTTTATCTCAGATGTTTGAAGAACACAAAAACATATTACAACTAATATCTGATGCGATATTTATGTATATAAAATACGTTTTCGTATGACAAGTATACTGTCGCGAACGTCTAATTTTGGCACTTTTTGTTATTGGTAAGTTTTTATAGCATAATAATGTATATTATGTTATGTATACTGTATTGATAATAAACAATATAAAAGAAGGTAATTATCAAGAAAAAGTCATAATGATCAGTATATTATTTATACACGGTGTTTCGCGAGAGGTTGGCACAACTTCAGGATATGATAGTAGACATAAAAATAAACAAAAAAGTTCCTTTAAACATGTGGCCTGTATCGCCTTGTTAAGTGTCTGTCTGTATGTGTTTTTTATCAAATTAATTATACATACATGAAAAAGTGCTTTACTCTTTTATATTCAACCCGATTTTTAAAATTGAGGTATCTTTGAATTTGTTATTAAATTTTCAAAAGAAAAGTATTCTAATACATTTTCAATAAAAATAGTGGTTTTAAAGGTATTTAACTTTTAATATTTCTTATGGTTACCATTTTGAAACTGAAAAAGATAAAGTTGTTCCTTTTTTATTTTAAACTTCCCCTAACTATATTAGCAAATATACAAAGTTTAAAATTATTAGCTCAAACCATGTTTGAGATATAATTCTTTTAATAAAAAACACATTCAGTCAGACAGACACTTAACAAGGTGAGATAGGCCACGTGTTCACAGGAACTTTTTTGCTTATTTTTATGTCTACTATCATATCCTGAATTTGTACCAACCTCTTGTGAAACACCCTGTATATGTATACTCTGTGTTAGTTATTTTTTGAATCAGCTATCTTTATCAGTTGTTTCAGAACACGAGTTACTATAGAGGCCATTTCCCGTAGATTGAATTTTTCTTTTCAGGAACAAAATTTGATATTCCAAAGAAACGGCAATAAATAAATGGATGGAATTTTCTTTGGATGATAAAACAATGTATAAACTAAATTTAAACATACTGTTGTGGTTATATGATTCATGGTAATTTTTAAAATAAATTAAATAAAAAAGTGTAATGTTTCAATTTACACAAAAGATTTTTTAACATATTTTATTAGTAGCTGCCGAATAAATACAAATATGATTTGAAATGAGTTTTTAGGCCTTACTATTACCTTAAATTTGACATCAAGAACAATAAGTTTGGACTTATGGTTCCCAAGCAATAATAATTTTAAAAAACCGCTTGCGTTTGCTTTAAAAATGTATATGTAGAATTGTGTATATTTTGAAATTAAAAATATTGAATATTTTCTCATCATTTAAACCTAGTTATCATATTAAACTATAAAAAGTAAGAATTGTAAGAAAATACAAATTTTAATTTTCATTAGACAATCACTTAAAGCACTCTACTTTAACACATTAAATTCCATTTTATACACAGAAATATTCTCAGTATTTTAAGCATAAGATGTTTAATATTTAAAAATCAGTAGATAATTTATGAGTAAATTAATTGTTGTAAAATGCATTCATATAAATAAGTACAGTAAATTAAGTTTATCATAGTCTACTGACTGTAAAAAATTGTTTTTTCAACAACGCAATCTATTGTTGTTGAAAGGCGATTTAAGTTTTATGAGTGTAACTTAGAGTCAGTTAGTTTAAATAAGAGCTAATGTGTTTGACCTTGAATGTGATAAGCGACTCCCGGTGCATTTAATACAATTACTGGAGGAAAGAGCAACAACAGACGTGTTATAACGTAATGGTTAAAAATAGTAACAGGCTCGCCAACAGAAACACCGCTCAAGTGGCGAGTTATTGACGAGTGTGTAACTTGATTACCTGTCAACATAGGTCAGGCGTTCGACCTGTTGGATTTATTGTTTTTAATTATAAAACAGTATAATAAAGTATTTATTTTTACCAATTTTTATTGTTCCCTAAACCTACTGAGGAATTAAAAAATTTATACATTTTGAGAAAACACTAAAAATATTGCAACGTAAGAAAGCGCAAAACTTTTAATTTTTTACGACTGTAAGAGATCTGTTCTTATGGAAAAATGTCTTGGCATCGATACATACAAGATTTTCTAATAAAACAGATGTTGAAGTTTTCTGCTATCATAGACAAGAATGTTTTTTTGTGTATGTAGACGAAAAATGTGTTTAAGCTCATTCCCTTATTGTTGGATTTGAACGAACAATCTCAGTCTGATTCTTGTAAAAAAAAACCCTATGAACTTTCAAATTCCAAATTACAACACTTATTTTTTAGCCTAATGCTAAGAAATCCGATAAGTAGATCTAAACACCAGAATATTTCCATAAATCACAAGTAATTTATGGGGTCTGTAAAAAAAAACTCCAAAAATTTAACCTCTGTTTTTATTATCTTATCACATGCTAAATAAAAATAAAATACATCAACACAGTTTTGAATAGACCAATAACCAATGATACTTTTCAAGAAGTAGTTTATTATCATATAAATTGCGGAGCATCATTATCTGCACCGATAGCCCAATGAACAACTTAATGGCCTTTGATTATATATGAAACAAACACCACCGAAATGATCGTACTCAACCAACAATGTGAGCCAACGTTATATTAGTTTATTATTTATAAATTTAGTCTTGTAGAACAAAATTAATATATTGTTAAGGCTTTTAAGATATGTTTAAATGTTTGTTTGAAATTAAATATGTAAATTAAAAAAAAGAACAAATGAATTTATGTATTTTTAAAAGAGTTAACAATTTGATTTAAATGTTTATAATCTAAGCCCTTTGTGGATTAAAAAATGTTATTAAGTTTGGTCGTAACTATTAATACAGTATGTACTATTTACCAACGGACGGAACGAGTTTACTGCAAGTGTCGGGAAAGGGGAAACATCGAGTGGGAACAGCGGTACACGAATGTCACTCACAGGATGGTGTGAACATCAGCGCGACCCGCACAGTACTGACTGAGCCGGCCGGCGGTCCACACCACCTGTGGTAGCGGGCGGGTCACTGTCCTCACGGCGCACACAGTCAACAAACAGATTTACAAATTAGATTTGCTTTATAAACTTCTTTTAAAAAAGGGAGTGATAAGAAACTCTGGAGACTTTTAGCCCGGTTTCCGACCCACACAACATTCTCAAATCAAGCAAAAACATAGCTCCAGTGGTAGTATTGTAAAGAATTTGTTCATTAGCTGATTTTACGATTTAAGTTTTGATAAATTCTTAAATTTACTTCATCAAAATGATTAATTTTGATTATTTTTTCAGTTTCATAATTTTTTTAACTAATTTTTGAAAGCAAAACAATTTTGAATACGTGTATCAGAAAAAAATACATCAAATTAAAATGAGCTAAACAATCAACATGCTCTATTAAAAAATGACACGTAAAACATAATTTACGTGAAGAAAACATTCGTATATCAGCTTGCCCATTTAAATTGGTCTATGTAGAATCGATCCATATGGCTACAATTGATTTAATTCAATTTGTATTGCCATTAATACTGTATCAACTTTCATTTAATGCAATGTTTTTTACTTTACAAATAAAAAAGAAATATCTAAGTTCTACATTTCGTAACCATCGTCTAGTATAACAAAATTTTAACATAATGAAGACAAATAATTGATGAATAATTAAAACATAATTATTCTGTACTTGATAATTATCCAGGTCCTAAATGCCCTGAAAGTGTAGTGTGTAACGATTTTATGATCAAGCACCAAGGCTGAGAATTGTTCAAGTTCCCTTAGCCTCCTAGGACTAGCGACTACCGAACCACAGGGGCAAGAACTGCATTATTTTAAATGAAATGTACACGAACCTTTTCTCTCGATCTAACATTATAGTCAGTTGTCTAGAATGATCAGCTAAACAGGTGATAGGACTATAGTAACGCATATATGTACAACTGTATCAGTGAATGTACATTGCATATCTAAATAAGACTTGAGGTTAGGTTTTTAGACCCTCCTAATAAACAAATATGCTATAAATGTTCAAGCTGATATAGTGTCAAACTATCTATGTACAGACAGTGTCCGGGCGGACCACAACACTACCAATAGTAAGTGTACACAATCAGGAATAAAACAAAATAAATGTCACAACTAAATCAACTTGTGTATTTTCAATTTGAACTTTACACTAGAATTGTAAAATTATTTTATAATTCTAGTGGCACAGTTATAGTGAAAGTAAAACCAAGCAGTCAACAGCTTGTAAAGTGTCATACAAATTAATGTGAAGAATAATTATTTCTTGGAATGCTACATTTTATGAAGGATCACACATATTTGATATATATTTATGGAGACCGACATTCAGAGAAAATTTTAGTAACATTTGCTTTGTTTAAGCACTATTTACATGACATTACAGTTCTCTGATACTTTGGCTTGGGATTCGTGTGTCCTTGTAGAGGGTGTTACTGTATATACACCTATTTATTCAGGTTTTTTTGCTTGCTCCGTGTCTTATAAACCGAGGACAGAATTACTTTAACACAGAGTAAGATAGAAAACAATACTAATTTGACAACAAAACATACCATACTAATATTAGGTACTCTCTTTGTGCCAGTGGCAGTCCGACCGAATACAAAACCTGTTTGACTACCAGTAGGAAGTTTTAAATATTATGTTAGCTTTGTCTTTTTTAATGCTACCCATATTGATTATTGATTATGTTATCTAAGGGTAATAGTGAGTACTTCACCTATTATTAACATTAAGGCCCGTTTGAAAGTAAGCAACTTGTTTGTTTAACTCCTCAAGCCGTGAAGTCCTCGTAACACGTATCAGACTAGGTCCAAAGTAGTTGAGCTTTGCCTCGGTAGAAGTGATAAACGAGCAACAGCTAGAAATAGAATTCGTGAGAACAACTACTGTTGCAGTTTCAAACATAAATGGGCCCTCCTTTGATCTGACAGATCCAAGCATTTCAACTACAAGCGGTTCAGGCTCTAAGCACACCAACTACAAGCGGTTCAGGCTCTAAGCACACCAACAACAAGCGGTTCAGGCTCTAAGCACACCAACTACAAGCGGTTCAGGTTCTAATCACACCAACTACAAGTGGTTCAGGCTCTAAGCACACCAACTACAAGCGGTTCAGGCTCTAAGCACACCAACAACAAGCGGTTCAGGCTCTAAGCCCACAAACTACAAGCGGTTCAGGCTCTAAGCACACCAACAACAAGCGGTTCAGGCTCTAAGCACACAAACTACAAGCGGTTCAGGCTCCAAGCACACCAACTACAAGCGGTTCAGGCTCTAAGCCCAGAAACTACAAGCAGTTCAGGCTCTAAGCACACCAACAACAAGCGGTTCAGGCTCTAAGCCCACAAACTACAAGCAGTTCAGGCTCTAAGCACACCAACAACAAGCGGTCCAGGCTCTAAGCCCACAAACTACAAGCGGTTCAGGCTCTAAGCACACCAACAACAAGCGGTTCAGGCTCTAAGCCCACAAACTACATGCGGTTCAGGCTCTAAGCACACCAACAACAAGCGGTTCAGACTCTAAGCCCACAAACTACAAGCGGTTCAGGCTCTAAGCACACCAACTACAAGCGGTTCAGGCTCTAAGCACACCAACTACAAGCGGTTCAGGCTCTAAGCACACCAACTACAAGCGGTTCAGGCTCTAAACACACCAACAACAAGCAGTTCAGGCTCTAAGCACACCAACAACAAGCGGTTCAGGCTCTAAGCACACAAACTACAAGCGGTTCAGGCTCTAAGCACACCAACTACAAGCGGTTCAGGCTCTAAGCCCAGAAACTACAAGCAGTTCAGGCTCTAAGCACACCAACAACAAGCGGTTCAGGCTCTAAGCCCACAAACTACAAGCGGTTCAGCCTCTAAGCACTTCAATTACACGTGTTCAGGCTCTAAGCCCACAAACTACAAGCGGTTCAGGCTCTAAGCACACCAACAACAAGCGGTTCAGGCTCTAAGCACTTCAATTACACTGTTCAGGCTCTAAGCATAGTCGTACCTTGAGTATAGCGGTATCGGCGACATTTAAATTAAGATTCAATGCAAATTTACGAAGTACATTAGCTTGTTCTTGAAGAAAAATCTACAATTTTTTTAACAAGTTTTCATTTTTGTAACACTTTTTGCACTACCCACATTCCAGCACCATATCCATGAAAAGATATATTTGAAATATCGGTACTGCGTTACATTAAGAAATGTAGAGATTGCGTAAATTTTGCAATTAAAATCAAGTGAAAGCATTTTAATACGGCCTTAAATATTTAGTTTTAAAAATGTAATATAATTCATCTCAAAATTTGTTAGAGAGAAGGAGGAACGTAGTTACGTAGAAACATGTTTGATACCTCTATACTAAAAAAATCTTTTTAGCTGATTACGCTACTGTAAGACAGTGACAAGCTTTCATTTTTTCCCCATAAATCTATAAAAATGTAGGTACGTTTTTGAAAGGATGCAAAGTTATTATCAATTAAGTACGATTCATGACGTCACCCAATCAATCGATCTCCTAACTGACTGACAGTTGGACCGATGACCGCCAGCTTAATTGGCAGGACTAATAATAGATTCACGACGGCTTTGTCCACATCAAAACGCGCGTCATCCTCAGGGGAGGGGACTCCATACATTTAGAGCTCATGTTACATAATTAATATAAATGCTATATTAATTATACATTGAATAATTAAAGACGTTATTCCCCCGTCTAAAGTTGGCTCGAAAATTTGTATACATTTGCTATTTAAAGTTATAGATTATACAATTTTTTCAAATTAAACAATTGTGTAAATTACTGTTTACAAATAAAAATCTCTTAACATGAAATATGTTTATAGTAAATCTTGAAAAACCAACATAATGTCCCACCCACTTCCCATACACGTACAATGGTGTTGACCACCCAGGCACACGCACAGTGATACTGGCCACAACTTCACAAATGTTGACACTTAAAAGTAGTACTTAAATTGTAAGTTTGATATTATTTTGTTTAATACAACATTACGAAGCTAAGGATTAAAAGTAAATATGGCATTAAACTACAGTAAAAAGGACCTTAAATGGACAATGGAAGTAATATTTATGAACTATTGATACATCGGGAGAAAAATATAAAACTCCTAAAAGTATCACCTTCGGCAGTTTATATCAAAAATTAGATCTACTCCATTTAGTTTATATGATTCAAAATCCATTATTATTAAAACAATACATTAATTTTCATCAGCCCTCCCCCCCCCCGGTTGTACAGTTTCACTCTGAAGCATGTGCTCACAATGAACCACTTCCCCTGTATATTATGTTGTCATTTATGAAATAAATAAACAGAATAAGAGACGATGAGTAATCCATTTACAGGAATATTACGTAAATTGTACTTACTATCAAAGGAAGGGTGGACAAGCAGAGTTTCTTGGACAACAGTTACCTGAAACATATTGATACACTGAGAACACTTTACCTACAATCACAATACTTTTGTTGAGAATTTGTATTATACGACTCATGGCTGTTACTTCTCTGTACCAGCAGAACAACTACTCTTCACTAGTTTGGTTATATCTACCAAGGACTTCCAGCAGGTCATCTTCTCACCTGAGTAAAGACAGAATTCGGTTCGCCCACTCCATAGTACACCTACGGCTACAGAATGCCGACCTTCACACAATATTCCTCGACAGCATAAAACGTCACCTTATTCCCCTAGTTTCCTGATAACAACATTCATCACGGACCATGTTTACCAACATTCGCAGTGCATGTTCATTCAACAATTTTAGTTTTAAAATTTATTAAATATGACATTTTAACAGAAAAATTACAAATTTAGGTTTACATTATATATATATTGGAAGGTGTATACTGTATAATCTGCATATTATTAATATACATATTTTAACAAAACTTCACAAGCTTTCAATTTATATTAAATTTTTCCCTTTCACTCAATCCTGTACTGATGATATATGACAATTTTGCCAACAAATTAAAGAGAAATCCCAGTCACGGAGAAAGCCAGGGACATATTTTTTTAAAAGTATTGATACGGTATACTCACAAAAGAACATGTGCACGTACGCACGCGTCAGTACGGTGGTCGCACAGACGTACGCACACACACATATCGTATACACTCAAAAGAACATGTGCACGTACACACGCGTATGCACGGTGGACGCACAGACGTAAGCACCCACACATACAGTATACACACAAAAGAACATGTGCACGCACGAACGTACGCACTCTGAACACACAGCTCACTAACACACATACAACCATTCGCACAGTTTGATATTTTTTTGTTGGCCTTGACAAAGGCCGTTTAGTTACAGTGGTGGGTGGGTTTTAGCATCCAAACATAATGTGGGGGTTTCAGGGGGGACCAAACATGTAACGGACCCCACAATAAAGGCCCGCACATTCCACCACTGCAACACCTACGCCAAATGGTACCTAAGCAGGCAACGAAAGGGATTTCAAGAAGTCCATAGAATGTTTCTCTAAAAGTGCTAAAATTAGAAATGAATTCTTATCGTAACTATGGTTCTTACATTCAACTGTTAATGTAACTTAGATATCCGTGTAATTGGTTCTGGCCATGAGCTTAGAGTTGAACAACTACGGAGTCGATTTCATTTTCATATGTGATACCACTCAGAGATTCAGTGGATATATGCGCTAAATGTGTTGCAGTTGCAATAATAACGCGCTTAGATAAGGCATCCATTTTCATTCTAATCAAAATAACAAATTATTAGAGATAACCTACCCTCTACCTCCTATGTTCATTTGATATTGAACTATTAATTAATAACGCTTTCCAAGAGTCGTTCTAGTTTGTAACTAAGACCACATTTGCTCATCCACACTCATGATATATTTATTATCTCTGTACTAATAATAATTAAGTAACATTTACACACAGATCTGACGCGATTGCGGCTGTGGAATCATTATTCATTATTATTCATTATTCATCTCTAAGACGCCGATCGTAGAGATATGGGCGAATATGATGCGTGAATGAGTGTGATGAGTGTATATGATGAACGAGTGTAGTCATTGTTACTATCTGAGTTCGACTAAGCTCAGAAAGGACTATTTATTAATAGCCCAATAGCCAGGGCAACTATGGGACCTACAGCTTTACGTGGAATCCGAACCACGTAGTGTTGGTCTGATTTTTCAGCTAACTGACAAGTTTGACACTTAGTTCTCTTCCCTACACAACACCCGAACCTTGACTACCATTCAACACGGACACTCCAGACTTCTCTAGTAGTGTCTATATTGATGACAACCATTGAGCGGACGCCGTGTCGGTATTAAGAGAACCGAGCATGGAACCTATCGCCTACAATCTCCCAAACACTTTGTCCCCAAGTAGCTGAGTTACAGCACTGCGCCACCAGTGCCGACTGAATCCAATAACGACGTTTCGAATTCAATGCAATTTAGCCACCATTACTTCCAAAATAATGATATCGATCTCTTTACACTAATCAAACGTGTCAAAACTTATCTTATATCGAAGTACCGGCAGTTGCCGTCATTAGACAGTAACGTCAACCATCAGTGACGACATTGCAGATCACAGTCTATACCCAATAGTGTTTCAAATTTACACTACTTTAGCTTTAGGTCAACTCTTACTTTCCACACATTTTGGACAGGAGCCTTTTTATTTCTTTTCCGATAGAAGACAACTTCTTTAGTATATTAGGTACAAAATAAGAGAATTAAGATTAGAGCCATCACTTTAGAGTTACAAATCTTTCACGACTTAAAATAAACAAGAACACAGTATACAACAGCAGCTATTGTACAAACGAACATAACTACAAGTCTTAAGTTAAAATACACACACCTGTTGGCCTACCTACTTTCCAACAGGTTTCACGCTTCGGGCTACCTATTCTGATAAACAAACTTTTTCAACGAAACATAAATTCTAATAAATATCATTTATTCTGGATAGCAAAACACTAAAAACATTAATATTAGGAAACAATAATTGATTATTTGTAGTGGTATTATACAATTTTAAGGTGTATTTTCCATAAATGTAAGAAGATTTGAAAACAGGTATAACAAGGAATGTGAGTGGTGAAACCATTAATTAGGTTTCTGGTGCCTCCAGACGTACAAGGCACGTCTCGGTTTACATGATTGTAAAGACGAGTTTGTTACTAACGGTAATAAAGTAAAGTTAACAGGAAGGAGAGTCCATGCCATTGGCTGCGGAACTGTCGATTAGAGAAAGTAGTTCAACTGAAGAAATTGAACCAATCCTGTAATTGAACGAATTATCATTATGAACTTGACTTTTTTTTAAGAGAGGTTGATCTCTTTCTTAACCCTACTCTGCACATTCCTCATATCTGTACGAGGAACTTACTCAGACAGAGTAAGGGGGCGAACCAGTAAAGTAGTAGGTGAATATTGCTGATAAATCTTCCGGTCTAGGACGGGTTCGAACCAGCGATATCTGTAACCCAAGCTCAAAGTCGTGACGCCTTAGACCGATTGGCCACCGGCTCGCCCAAGGATTTGATCATTTTATACTAATTTATGATCAAAATTAGTTATAAAAACGCATGAAATTTTGGAAATATGTTTTACTAGTTGTTTCATGATGATGATAATGCTTATGAAAAAATTACATTTCAATTCAGTCGTTGATATAGAAAAATAAAAAACTATATAAATTTAATATAGTTAATTTAAATATATTGACCATTCTTTATACATGTAAATGTCCATGACAAGTAAATCATTTTGAATGTTGAATTAACCATGACGAACTGGGTATTCTCCTTATTTTGTAAATCAATATTTATTTTACATCAGTTAATTTATTTTATACTGTTATTTTAATATAATACTTACAAATTATGTTTTAGATTTTAATAGTTAACTCTGCTTCCATTAGGCCAAAAGAATATATTTGAAATTATACTGTATAATGTAGGTTTTGTATTCTTCAAAATATATCGAGATACGTCTGTTGTAGGAAAACGGAGAACTTACTAAGTTCACACTAAACGTGCCACAATTATCAGCAACTCCTCCAGTAACAACGGAGTGTTTCTCAGCCGTGCCTAACCGACTAGTTGAACACATTTTACTCCAGTAACAACGGAGTGTTTCTCAGCCGTGCCTAACCGACTAGTTGAACACATACTTTAAGACTTGATGTTGAAGTTCACACTAAACGTGCCACAATTATCAGCAACTCCTCCAGTAACAACGGAGTGTTTCTCAGCCGTGCCTAACCAACTAGTTGAACACATACTTTAAGGCTTGATGTTGAAGTTCACACTAAACGTGCCACAATTATCAGCAACTCCTCCAGTAACAACGGAGTGTTTCTCAGCCGTGCCTAACCGACTAGTTGAACACATACTTTAAGACTTGATGTTGAAGTTCACACTAAACGTGCCACAATTATCAGCAACTCCTCCAGTAACAACGGAGTGTTTCTCAGCCGTGCCTAACCGACTAGTTGAACACATACTTTAAGACTTGATGTTGAAGTTCACACTAAACGTGCCACAATTATCAGCAACTCCTCCAGTAACAACGGAGTGTTTCTCAGCCGTGCCTAACCGACTAGTTGAACACATACAGCAACTCCTCCAGTAACAACGGAGTGTTTCTCAGCCGTGCCTAACCGACTAGTTGAACACATACTTTAAGACTTGATGTTGAACACTTCAAGAAGATCCTCTAGACATGTGGTTCACAGCGTTTGTAATAGTTGCACCTTTGAACACACACCCAAAGTATATTTATATAGAATTCCAGCGGACAAATCAAGGACGTCGTTTAACATTATGGATATAAGTATTAATGCCCATCTATGTTGCTGCTAAATGTGTGGATATTGTTCCATTGTTAAATGTGATAGAATCCTGTAGATAATGCTTATTTCACAAAACTTTAAGGGCAATCTTTTTTACCCTTTTCAGATATACTGCTGACTATACTTAAAATAAAGTTATATTTGTACCCCTTTTTCTTTTTTAACACAAATAAAAATTAAAAAATTATTTTTTAAAGAAGGGAAAACATTTGTGAGCTCCTGGACATTAGTTATTCACTTTTAAATGGACGTAATTCAGTTGAATGAAAGCAGAAAAGTAAATGTCGACCAACTTACTTCTTGCATTACACTAATCACCTAGAATTATTACTTTTTCAGTACAGGTAATTAAAGTTATACATGAAGTTATATCTACCGCTATTTTTATCAGATAATATTGTTATCTTACTTTTGATCTACAACGACAATTTGCCTGATTAAAATAATATATAAAATAATTTCTAATACTCTATTTTACAGAAAATATTTTTGTCTATGATCTACGACGAAAGTTTGCCTGATTTAAATTATTCATGAAATTATTTCTAATGCTCTATTTTACAGAAAATACTTTTATCTATGATCTACAACGAAGGTTTGTCTGATTAAAATAACATATGAAATAATTTCTAATGCTCTATTTTACAGAAAATGCTTTTGTCTATGATCTACGACGAAAGTTTGCCTGATTAAAGTTGTACATGAAATTATTTCTAATGCTCTATTTTACAGAAAATACTTTTATCTATGATCTACAACGAAGGTTTGTCTGATTAAAATAACATATGAAATAATTTCTAATGCTCTATTTTACATAAAATGCTTTTGTCTATGATCTACGACGAAAGTTTGCCTGATTAAAGTTGTACATGAAATTATTTCTAATGCTCTATTTTACAGAAACTTTTTTTATCTATGATCTACAACGAAGGTTTGTCTGATTAAAATAACATATGAAATAATTTCTAATGCTCTATTTCATAGAAAATATTTTTATCTTATCTATAACCTACGATGAACACCCGTAAGATTATCAACAGAAATGTTTAAATCTACGGAATTTCCACGTACTCACAAAATCTGTTCATAGTTTTGTTTGTAATTAACATGGTAGAAATATAATTATAAATTTAACCATTGTACATATATTACTACAATAATATAATTAACAAATCTTTCCAAAAAACACTAATTAAAATTCAGTAGACTAGAAATATATATTCATATCTGATATTTATTAGTCGACTCCACATTTTTATTGAGGCAATGAGTTTTGCACGGTAGGCGGACTCAGCTATGACTTTCACCTACGCCATGATAAGTGTATTGTATTATCAAAACAGCGAACAATCATGTGGGCCGTATTGTCTTACAGTAATGTAGTCCTTAAAAGGATCGACATTAAGATTGATTGATGCTTGATGTAAAGAAGGGGCCCCTAGAACGTTACACAATCGGGGAAGCTAACAATTTACTTGTAACCCACAATATGAGAGGAGATAACGTGTCAGCTAATTCAGCAATTAGCTACGTATGAACGCTTAATATCCAACTTTACATGATGTATTTAATAAATAACTTGTTTTGTTATGTTTATTTAAGACGAAATATTTATACTGTATAACGAATCAAATAAAATTGTTTCTGTTTATACAGTAAACTATACAATTCAAAGGTGCTTTTAAATGCGTGTTATTTAATTGTACTTAATCATTTGAAACTGGCCAATACTATTTTTTTGCATTTGTGCAAAACCATGAAAATTATATCAAGTATATTGTGAGAATTTGAACATTTATTAGGGCCTACCATGTTTTGGCGTTTATTATGTATCGGTTGATTTGTATTCTGTCATTAATATGTTTAATCTGATCCTGATAAAATAAATATTTTTACATCCAACCATCGTCTAACCTAGAGCAGCGCAGTAAGCCGAGCGTGTTCAAGCGATCTGACATCACCACTCAATTCATGTTTGTTCCTTCCACTTCCATTAGCTGAATGATGTCTGCGCTCATTTGTCATTTCCTCTAGTACATTTATATTCTAATCTCTTCTGCTGTGTGGTCCTTTATATTTACGGTCAGACTGTTAGCATGTGGGTTACATTCGCCAAAAACCTTGTCATTTAAGTAAAGTGATAAGATATAAATCGTATTTATCTCAACTTATCCATTTTCATTTTACATCATCATTTTTCAATTGTATTCCTGAACATCTAAGTTGCGTTGGGAATTTGAAATTTCTTCTACGTAATTACATTTTCCAAACCAGAACTCAAAGAGGTAACCAGAATATTTAAGCAATTTCGCTGGAATGTCGCTCCGACAAATATATAAAACATGCAAATGAATTGAAACGGCGCAGATTGAAGGGGAATGTGGGCAATTATCAGTTGGCAGCACTGGCCTCCATAATTAAACACCACTGACTCCTGAGGGCTACGACAGCTAGAGATACAGGTCCAAGAGGTAAATGAAGTTACGCTACCGACCCCATTGTCCTGTCTGATAATATCTGGCCGAGATAACATCGTCATTCCATCGGCTGCGTTCTTATTAGCACACGCACACCTGACCGACTTACACCCTCAGGATCTACCTCCGTGACCATGCTGTCGAGGACTCATTCCATTGCGTACCACAGTAGGGAGTGATGACTTGACATAAAGCCACAACTTTCGTACTCAGTACTGACAGTTTTCACTCCAGGTACTTATGATAAAGTTATTGATAAATCAAAGACAAAGATCGTAGCTATATTCAAATCATTAATAATAACGAGTCAATATGACCTTGTTTGGTAAATAATAGGAATAATATAAACCCAATAATTGACGCAGGCCTACCATTCGAATGAGGTTTCTGTTTCAACTGTTCGGCGTGCTGTTTGTTTGTATGGTGATTACTATCAATCACACTAACCGATCGTCATAGGATTTAAAATGTAGATATTTCATATAAAAGAGCAACTATAAAAATGTAATTACATTTACTTACTGTTTTAAAGGAGTGCCATGAAAACTACATAATATTATATACATTTTACATATTTATAATTTTTTTAAATTTGTACATAAATTGATCTCATTACAGTAGAATTGTTAAGGGCCAAAACCTCTCTTTTATAATAATTAAAACATATTTATTTACAAATACAAGTTAAAAAGTACATTAATTTTAGCTAATTCATACAATCAAAATGTTTAATTTCGTTCAGAAAAAATGATCAAATATTTATATTTATTAAATTTAACTTAGTTCTGATTAAAATGAATAGATGTCGAAATAAAAATAAACCATGTTTTTTCTATTTTATACGATTTAATCTCATTGTTAACTTCGGCAACAGTTCCAAGGGGCGATGGCAGGACTCAAGAAATGTGGTTCAACCTGGAATAAAAGTGAACAATTAAATTAATAAAAACAATGTTACACTCCAACTGTGATTGGAAGATGTAATTAAATGCCACTTAGTTGCACTTTTTATGAGATATTAATTCCCTTAACAAAGGAAAAGAAATGCAACTAATTTATTAAGCGCTGATTTACATTTGACGAAAAAGAGAAATGTAATGAAAATGGAACATCGGAGAAGACTTAAGTTAATTGACACATAATTGCTCTGTCCCTCTGTAAAACTCAACATTCATTACAATATGGCCGAAAGAAAAGGACGTGGAAAAAGTAGAGTAGTCCATTAAATACAGCCCTGCAACACGCAATTAGGTATTTCAACTATGCAGTTTGTAGCTCAAATACATTTAGAAATAATTCATCGAAAACAGTGAATTCTATAGAATTTTCTCGTAGTCTCCAATAGTAGTAACGTGTATGACACTCAACAAGAGAAGCCTACACATAGATTGTTAATTAACTACATATAACAAAAACTGAGTAACGATCTAGAGTTTGGTACAGTATCGGTAATTTTGATAATACAACAAAAAATAGACAACAAAATTCTAAGCAGCCGTATATTGAATAATAAATACTGGAATCGGTCGCAAGAAACATACCAAACTGAAATATCTTCTTGCCATTTCGAACAGATGACTTCCAGCATACTTCAGAAGGTCCATAACCGACAAAACGTAAACAACTCAAATATCTTCTTGACATTTCAAACAGATGACTTCCAGCACACTTCAGAAGGTCCACAACCGACAAAACATACAAAACTCAAATATCTTCTTGACATTTCAAACAGATGACTTCATACTTCAGAAAGGCCACTGAAGTGTGCTGGTTCTTCAGGTTTCTTCATGTTCCACAATCTGAAAAACGTACAATCAGTAGAAGATTACTGGAAGCCAATGGCCTTCTACATAGCATGACATGAGCAAATATTTTTTGTTTGTTATATTTACCAATCAAATAAGACCGGTTTTCCGTAAAAAATGTCTTTAATTTATTTATTTATTTCAGTGTCACATACTCCTTAAAATCACAAGTGCTCTGGCAAAGACGTCAAATTACACAATAGTTTGTAATGTGCAACCATTACAATATATTACATTAATTCGCATTACCAATAAAAGTTTTAAAATGAAACAACAACAATGTTCCAATGTACTATACAGACGTGCCAGTGGTGGCACTACTAGTAGCAGACACCTAGTAGCAGACGCCTAGTAGCAGACACTACAAAGGCCCAGAAAAGGAAGCCAAGTACTCGGCCTCACTGTAAAACCAATGGGACATAAGATTCTCCTTTTAAATTTTGTAAGAGATTAAATATCCTTTAAGGATTGTGGTAGATGATTATACATTTTCAAAAACATACAAAATTAAAACTTTTTGAGAAAACTTGTTCTATGGATGGGTTTGTTACTAAACCATTTGAAATTTCTAGTGAAATTACAGTGGGAGTGGTTATTATTAACAAATTTTTTGTTAGGTTTTACGTAAAGGAGATATCATAAAGTGACAACGAGTCGAATGAGCGACTAAAATGAGGGATCATAAACCGTGTAAACTTATTTTTGGGCTTACAAGGCTCAACAGAATCTCGAAATCAGCCATGATCATCCTAGTGCAGTTCGGAAACCAGCGCCAGCGGTTCTGGTCGTACGACGCACCTACTTGAAGAAATCTATGAGTCCACAACTGCCTTTTTCTAGGTAGGTGAGCCACTTCGTGTAGAATATAATCTAGCACTAGTTTCAGTCCACATCTCGAGAAACACTGTCCTGCTAATGTGGATACAAATAAATGTGTTTTTCTGTTGTTTGCAAACAGTTTACAAACATGAAGAAGAAACAACAAACTGTTTGAAAAGATCGTTTCCAAGTGGGGACTAGGATCCACTAGTGGGTCGTCCGATCCCTGACCTCACGCCAAGGTAGCTACGTAGACTGCAGATCTACGACAACCAATCACTACCAACACAATATATGATCTGTAATGAATGAGAGAATTATGCAAGTATGTAGTTACCGAGTGGACACCCCACACAATATAACCTCAACCCTCGTCCGTGCACAATGGCAATAAGTGGGTCACTCCCACAGTATCATTCCCTTCCTTGCATTGATAATAACCGGTGAAAGTGTGGGGCCTGAGGCAGGCGGACTGGCTGGATCTCGCTTGACAACTTTTACACAGCCCTTGGCGACAGGCAAAGTTAATTAAAATTCATGGAAAAACGGCAATTTTATTTTATTTCATGTTTTACATTGAGATGCCAACGACATCATTTTTTGACTTCTCGCACTTCTAAACATTGCAGTAATATGTAACCGTACTTAAGGTGTTACATGTTCATGCACATGAAAACTCGCTGTCGAAATTAGCTCCTTTGCCAACGAGCAGACCATCTGTATAGTTTTAATTTGTGTTGAACATAATTATCAGGCATGGCAAAATACAGCTTTAGGGGGGATGGGCTGGACTGGTCGGCCATCTTGGATCTACTCTCTATGTCACTAGTTTTAAACGAAAAAAAAATTCTTTACGTATTTTCCGATACAATTATGTTCGATGTGTCATTTTGTAGGTGTTGTGGTAGAAAATGTTGAATGTTTAGTGTATTTTATTTTTTGTTGCTGTGATAAACGTTCTTATATTTGTTCTAATTTAAAAAGTTATTAGAAATGAGTACACCAATCAATTGGACAAATCAATAAGCAAGTAATATTAAGAATTTATTCAAGAATTAGTTAAAATTCAAATCATTAAGATCAGGTAATTACCTAAAGTAGGTTCAAAATCAACTACAGATAGAGAGGTCGGAGGCTCAACTGTACTGGGAGATGTACTGCATTTGAGACACACAAATAGCACAAAAACTTCCTCTTATGGATTATCACAGTCAACACTTATATCACTGAAAGTTATACGAAACTTGGGTAGTTTTATTTACAGATTTGATCTTTAGAATTTTTCTTTAAGATTCCTTTATTCAACCTACCTTCGACAGTTTAAAAAATTAAGTAGTGCAAAGAAGATGTTTGTATGAAATAGGGCAATATGATGTCAATAAAATTTTTTCTATTATCTAAGAAATTGTAAAAAATGATTTTTTTATTTTAAAATTATTATCATCAAACAACGATTGTTATACAACATTGCATTTTTGAAACATCTTATTTTTTGGGGGGAAAACAGCACAAGCTACGTATGCTTTTGTAACAAATCAATAATTGGCGACAGTAACGGTATTTTATTTGATACATAACAGTATACTGATATAAAACTGTTTCACTGTTTTCCGAAAGCCGACAAAATTCTCTATTTCCATTACTTCAAATTAATTTTTTGAGTGTGATAGCAAATTATGGTTTGAGTTTAGCTGGACATTAGCCTTCTTCATACAGGAGACATAAATACTTGTATTGTTATATAGAAATAATGACGTTGACAGGCGATGGCAATTTGAGAACAGTGGTTATATTATAAACCATGGCAGACACACTCGTTCCAAGAACCTTACATCAGAGTGTGTTGGGCAATAGTGACGTGTGTCCAACTGGCGGCACGCGGTCTACTGGCTGGGTGACGTCATACTGCATCGTGTCTTGTGTAACAATGCAGCAGCTGACGAACACGGAGCTCGAGGATCAAACACCATCAAAGTGTGCTGAACAATAGTGACGAGATGTCCAACTGGCGGCACGCGGTCTACTGGCTGGGTGACGTCATACTGCATCGTGTCTTGTGTAACAATGCAGCAGCTGACGAACACGGAGCTCGAGGATCAAACACCATCAAAGTGTGCTGAACAATAGTGACGTGATGTCCAACTGGCGGCACGCGGTCTACTGGCTGGGTGACGCCATACTGAATCGTGTATTGTGTAAAATGCAGCAGCTGACGAACACGGAGCTCGAGGATCAAACACCATCAAAGTGTGCTGAACAATAGTGACGTGATGTCCAACTGGCGGCACGCGGTCTACTGGCTGGGTGACGTCATACTGCATCGTGTCTTGTGTAACAATGCAGCAGCTGACGAACACGGAGCTCGAGCATCAAACACCATCAAAGTGTGTTGAGCAACAGTGACATGATGTCCAACTGGCGGCACGCGGTCTACTGGCTGGGTGACGCCATACTGAATCGTGTATTGTGTAAAATGCAGCAGATAACGAACACGGATCTCGAGGATCAAACACCATCAAAGTGTGCTGAACAATAGTGACGTGATGTCCATCTGGCGGCACGCGGTGTACTGGCTGGGTGACGCCATACTTCATCGTGTCTTGTGTAACAATGCAGCAGCTGACGAACACGGAGCTCGAGGATCAAACACCATCAAAGTGTGCTGAACAATAGTGACGTGATGTCCATCTGGCGGCAAGCGGTCTACTGGCTGGGTGACGCTATACGGAATCGTGTATGGTGTAAAATGCAGCAGATGACGAACACGGATCTCGAGGATCAAACACCATCAAAGTGTGCTGAACAATAGTAACGTGATGTCCAACTGGCGGCACGCGGTCTACTGGCTGGATGACGCCCTACTGAATCGTGTATTGTGTAAAATGCAGCAGCTGACGAACACGGAGCTCGAGGATCAAACACCATCAAAATGTGTTGAGCAACAGTGACGTGATGTCCAACTGGCGGCACGCGGTCTACTGGCTGGGTGACGTCATACTGCGTCGTGTATTGTGTAAAATGCAGCAGCTGACGAACACGGAGCTCGAGGATCAAACACCATCAAAGTGTGTTGAGCAACAGTGACGTGATGTCCAACTGGCGGCACGCGGTCTACTGGCTGGGTGACGTCATACTGCGTCGTGTATTGTGTAAAATGCAGCAGCTGACGAACACGGAGCTCGAGGATCATACACCATCAAAGTGTGTTGAGCAACAGTGACGTGATGTCCAACTGGCGGCACGCGGTCTACTGGCTGGGTGACGCCATACTGAATCGTGTATTGTGTAAAATGCAGCAGCTGAAGAACACGGAGCTCGAGGATCATACACCATCAAAGTGTGTTGAGCAACAGTGACATGATGTCCAACTGGCGGCACGCGGTCTACTGGCTGGGTGACGCCATACTGCATCGTGTCTTGTGTAACAATGCAGCAGCTGACGAACACGGAGCTCGAGGATCAAACACCATCAAAGTGTGTTGAGCAACAGTGACGTGATGTCCAACTGGCGGCACGCAGTCTACTGGCTGGTTGACGTCATACGGCATTGTGTCTTGTGTAAATGCAGCAGCTGACGAACACGTAGCACGAGGGTTTAACATAACCACAGCAATTTGAACATTTAACTGTCCTTATATTAACAACCTTGTAACTGACAGGGATGACCGTCGGATCGGTGCATGATGAACGTAACCCCTCACAGGTTGGTGTCCACTTAACCAATAATTCGCATCTCGTGCTCAGACGCGTAAATGAACATAATAAACTCATGGCACGGTTATAAAGGGCCCTGTTTTAAGAGGAGTAGAGAAGAAAGAAATAGAGGTCGCATCCAATAGTGCGCTAAATGTGTGTTGAGTAGATATTGCTCCATTTTTCATGAGGATGGCAGCATTTTGTCAGGCCTACTTTTACACCCCCAAATCCTCAAGGATAAACATAAGGTTTTATGCAACAGATCTATAAAGATGTACATTTGCTAAAATCTATTTATAACTGTCACTTAGGCGTTCGCTGCGGCCATCTTTCTTCTCTGTGTGGGAAGCGATTTTTAGTTTGGGGGATTTCTGTACTCACAACTAGGAATCACTTGACCTCACGCTTGCAACGCTACTTACTACTGTGGGTGAGTGTTGCGTGCAATATTTATTAATTTAAAAAATTTTGAAAGAATTGTAATGAAACTTTGCTGTTATGTACCAAACATTTTAGACATATTTTTCACATAGTTAGGGAATGGCCCATGAAGGAAGTTTTAGAAATTTTAAATGTAAGCCTACCTTGACTTGTACCTCATTTTAAAGGTCTTTGTTTGTGCAATACAAGACACAAAAATGCAAAACTGGGTCAAAAGGATGACCCAGTCAGAAAATATAGCCACTTAAAGAATTTAATGTCAGGGTTGGGCAAAATTCTGGAATGTATTTATTAGTTTTAAAACTATTGAAAGAAATGTAATGAAACTTTGCAGTTATGTGCGTGTTCCTATATCAAACATTTAGACATACATTTTACTTGTTTTTAGCATATCCAAGGAATAGCCCATGAAAGAAGTCTTAAAAATTAAAATAAAATCCTAACTCGAGTTACAGCTCATTTTAAAAGTCTTTGTTTGTGAAAAACAAAAGTACAAACCTGAGGTCAAAAGGGATGACCCAGTCAAAAAAAACCGCTTTAAGGATTTAATATCATATAACTAATATTGCTTAAGAACAAGGCTAAGATAGTTATTATCTATTGCTGCATAGAGCTATAATTTATCTGACTGAATATGAGAAATTAATTTTAATAAAAAAAGCAACAAATTATTACAATAATATTCTTAAGCTCTTTTTAGAGTAAACATACCGTCAAAAAGTTTTTAATAATTTTTCTTTCTTATTTTTATTTTTATCAAATAACATAGTTATTTTTATAATGCAGTCACTCGTTACAATTATTAACTATCAACAACATACTCAACAGGGACCTCAAACTGTTAAATAAACAGCCGTATAACTAAGAAGAATTAATAATATGACATTAAATTCTTTGAATCACTGTATTTTCTGACTGGGCCATGCTTTTGACAACAGGTTTGCACTCTTGTATTGTACAAAGACGTTTAAAATGAGGCTTAACTCGAGATAGACTAAACTACAAATGTTTAAGACTTCCTTCATGAGCCATCCCCTGTATACACGAAAAACTAGTAAAATATATCTAAATGTTTAGTATAGGAACATGTACATAACTACAAAGTTTCATTAAATTTCTTTCAATAGTTTTCAAATTAATAAATACATTCCAGACTTTTGCCCAACCCTGACATTTAACTCTTTAAGTGGCTGTATTTTCTGACTGGGTCATCCTTTTGACCTCAGGTTCGCACTGTTGTATTGCACAAACAAAGACCTTTAAAATGAGGTATAAGTCAAGGTAAACTTACATAAAAAATTTCTAAGAATTCCTGCATGGGCCAACCCCTGTATACACGAAAAACTAGTAAAATATGTCTAAATGTTTCGTATAGGGACATGTAATAACTGCAAAGTTTCATTACATTTCTTTAAATTTTTCGAAATTAATAAATATATTCCAAACTTTTGACCAACCCTGTATAATACTGTACTTTAAGTAAAATAAAACATATAAATTAAAAACTTTCGGAAAATGACTGCGAGAAAAAAAGATGGCGGTTCATAGATTTACAAGTAAAAGTAATTGTATTTCTGATATATTTATTTGAGGTATAAGTATCGAATGAGCTGTTTGAACCACAGTTGTACAAACATTGATTGTACTTTGTTTAATGTTTTGCAAGTGCTAACAATAAATCTGACTAAATACAATGCCGATCTTGTCAAACATAATTGAATGGAATAATAAGTTTTATTCATTGAGAGAATTGAATTGACTGAAATACAACTTCATTAAATTACGTAAGTACGAGCCCACGAATCAGAATCATTGCATTAACTATAAATTATATCTGTTCTGTGCCAATTATAAATCAGACAAACGCATAAGCCAAATTACAGGTTGCCAATCCGCAGCGAATAAATCGTCCGGTCAAAGCTCGCCGCCGCCATTCGTCATCTTAATTATTCCCGTCAATTTATGATCGCTAACAAATTCCCCTTCGTGTACCGACAAGGCTGGGAGTGTAATTACACAACTGTGCGGTCACTTCATTCATGCATACCTCTTACATTGTAGCTATACTCTTTCTAAGGTCCCAAAACGACTTACTGCTTCCATCGTGTACCGACAAGGCAGGGAGTGTAATTACACAACTGTGCCGGCACTTATTCATGCACAACCCATAACGTTGTAGCTATACTCTTTAGAAGGTCCCAAAACCAATTACTGCTTCCATTGTGTACCGACAAGTCAAGAGGTGTAATTACACAACTGTGTGGTCAATTCATTGATACATGCCTGAAGTGATCTGTAAAGAGTATAGCAACATTGTAGCTATATTCTATACGAGGTCTCAAAACCAATTACTGCTTCCATTGTGTACCAACAAGTCAAGAGGTGTAATTACACAACTCTGCAGTCACTTCATTGATACATACCTGAAGTGATCTGTAAAGAGTATAGCAACATTGAGCTATACTCTTTACAAGGTCTCAAAACCAATTACTGCTTCCATTGTGTACCGAGAAGTCAAGAGGTGTAATTACACAACTCTGCAGTCACTTCATTGATACATGCCTGAAGGGATCTGTAAAGAGTATAGCAACATTGTAGCTATACTCTTTACAAGGTCCCAAAACCAATTACTGCTTCCATTGTGTACCGAGAAGTCAAGAGGTGTAATTACACAACTCTGCAGTCACTTCACTGATACATACCTAAAGTGATCTGTAAAGAGTATATCAACATAGAGCTATACTCTTTACAAGGACCCAAAACCAATTACCGCTTCCATTGTGTACCGACAAGGCAAGAGGTGTAATTACACAACTCTGCAGTCACTTCATTGATACATACCTAAAGTGATCTGTAAAGAGTATAGCAGCATTGAGCTATACTCTTTACAAGGTCCCAAAACCAATTACTGTTTCCATTGTATACCGAAAAGGCACGAGGTGTAATTACACAACTCTGCAGTCACTTCATTGATACATACCTGAAGTGATCTGTAAAGAGTATAGCAGCATTGAGCTATACTCTTTACAAGGACCCAAAACCAATTACTGTTTCCATTGTGTACCGAGAAGTCAAGAGGTGTAATTACTCAACTGTGCGGTCACTTCATTGATACATACCTGAAGTAATCTGTAATGAGTATAGCAGCATTGAGCTATACTCTTTACAAGGACCCAAAACCAATTACTGTTTCCATTGTGTACCGAGAAGTCAAGAGGTGTAATTACTCAACTGTGCAGTCACTTCGTTGATACATACCCAAAATGATCTGTAAAGAGTATAGCAGCATTGAGCTATACTCTTTACAAGGTCCCAAAACCAATTACTGTTTCCATTGTGTACCGAGAAGTCAAGAGGTGTAATTACACAACTCTGCAGTCACTTCATTGATACATACCTGAAGTGATCTGTAAAGAGTATAGCTACATTGTAACTATACTCTTTACAAGGTCCCAAAACCAATTACCGCTTCCATTGTGTACCGACAAGGCAAGAGGTGTAATTACTCAACTGTGCGGTCACTTCATTGATACATACCTGAAGTGATCTGTAAAGAGTATAGCTACATTGTAACTATACTTTTTACAAGGTCCCAAAACCAATTACCGCTTCCATTGTGTACCGACAAGGCAAGAGGTGTAATTACTCAACTGTGCGGTCACTTCATTGATACATACCTGAAGTGATCTGTAAAGAGTATAGCTACATTGTAACTATACTCTACAAGGTCCCAAAACCAATTACCGCTTCTATTGTGTACCGACAAGGCAAGAGGTGTAATTACTCAACTGTGCGGTCACTTCATTGATACATACTTAAAGTGATCTGTAAAGAGTATAGCAAAATAGAGCTATACTCTTTACAAGGTCTCAAAACCAATTACTGTTTCCATTGTGTACCGACAAGGCAAGAGGTGTAATTACTCAACTGTGCGGTCACTTCATTGATACATACCTGAAGTGATCTGTAAAGAGTATAGCTACATTGTAACTATACTCTTTACAAGGTCCCAAAACCAATTACCGCTTCCATTGTGTACCGACAAGGCAAGAGGTGTAATTACTCAACTGTGCGGTCACTTCATTGATACATACCTGAAGTGATCTGTAAAGAGTATAGCTACATTGTAACTATACTCTTTACAAGGTCCCAAAACCAATTACCGCTTCCATTGTGTACCGACAAGGCAAGAGGTGTAATTACTCAACTGTGCGGTCACTTCATTGATACATACCTGAAGTGATCTGTAAAGAGTATAGCTACATTGTAACTATACTCTTTACAAGGTCCCAAAACCAATTAACGCTTCCATTGTGTACCGACAAGGCAAGAGGTGTAATTATTCAACTGTGCGGTCACTTCATTGATACATACCTGAAGTGATCTGTAAAGAGTATAGCTACATTGTAACTATACTCTTTACAAGGTCCCAAAACCAATTAACGCTTCCATTGTGTACCGACAAGGCACGAGGTGTAATTACTCAACTGTGCGGTCACTTCATTGATACATACCTGAAGTGATCTGTAATGAGTATAGCTACATTGTAACTATACTCTTTACAAGGTCCCAAAACCAATTACTGCTTCCATTGTGTACCGACAAGGCAAGAGGTGTAATTACTCAACTGTGCGGTCACTTCATTCATGCATGCCTTATTACATTGTAGCTATACTCTTTACAAGAGCCAAAACCACTTACTACTAGTGGGCATGTTTTATATATATATATATATATATATATATATATATATATATATATATATATATACTAGGGGGCACCCCTGCACACTTCGCGTGCCAACCCCGTAGTCACTCGCTACGCTCGTGAGGTATGCTCGGCCTGCGGCCTCACCAAGACACTCTGCTACAGTCCCATTTTTGGATCTTGGCATGTCGCCTCGTGAGGAAGATCGATCTACGACCTTACCAGGACTCTTAAGCAGTATTCTATGAACTATAAATTTAAAAAAATACCTTTTTAGGAGGCATGTCATAAAAAGTAAACTGCAAAACAAATAATTATTTATTTTTTATTTTCACGTTTCACCACATGTTTTAATTGCCGAGGAAAAAAGGTTAACACCAAATACAGATCGCCTGATCAAGTAAAAGTAGTGTGTGCTACACTCTCAAGGTGAAATGTAGAACTACAATAAATCAAAACATATACAGTACTGTTGTTGTGAGAACTTCAATCTGCTTATGGCATGTGAAACTACATTAATACCACACAGTCATATGTTTTTGTAAACAATTCAGATTCTCCATTTGAATAACATGGGATCTTTAGGAGCCCGTGGGGCGGGACCCTGTGGACGGATCTGCATCAAACTTCACAGAAACCATCTCGGGAGCATACAGGACAACATCCTAAAGTTTCATGGCGATCGGTTGGATGGTTTGGCAGCGCATAAACTTCAAACATATATATATATATATATATATATATATATATATATATATATATATATATATGTATATATATATATACAAACATCCTCTTTTATAAATATAGATATATATGTAATGATTCTATTGATGATAATGCGTTTTTTTTAATAGATAAGAAGTTCAATTTTATAAGTTCATTCATTGTGTTTAACTAATAACTTTTTTATAAAGATTTTTTGAAGTATTGTATTCCTGCAAAAATTAATCAGAAAACATCATCATATGTTTATTTATCTTTCACGACAAAACAAACACTTTGGTATAGAAGTTAATAAATTGTTCATAATACTGCAAATTTGATCGTTGCGCGCCACCTATGAGCAACAGCTATAAGTACGTGCTCCGACCACGCAGTTCTCTGTATTGCTGGTAGAGCGCAGCTCAGGAGAGAGAACATTATTATTTACTCCAGTCTGGTGACTAAATTTATTAGTTTGTAGCAGTCTATTATAACTTCAACGCAAATAATTTTGCGTTTAGACTAAACTATCTTTTAAACTGCCATATTTCTAACAAAAAAATTATTAAAAACAAGCATATCGCATAATAATTAGGTTGGCATTTACCGGTATTCCTTGTTGTTTGTTAAAAATATAATTGTTTCTGTTGAAAATCTAATAAATTTTATTATTTTACATATAATTTTGCCCATATTACCTGTCTTGGGATTATTTACAACAATGTTTACTGCTCCTAAAAAGGGTATAGTTTGAAATTTCGATAAAAAAGAGTTATGTTTGAAATTTCGATAAGCGATCTTACATTTTTCCCATTACTTTTAAGAGGGCTCTAAAGGGAAAGAAAATATAGAAGTCATGCGACACTGGCGATAGAAGTTGGAACTACGTCCAGTTTAATCCGCCGGACGAAGTGCAATATAGTCCCAAGAATCATTTCCTGTATAGTAGGTTTTCGTAGTATTTTCAACCGGAAACCCCAATTACCCCTTCCTCCCGTCTGCCGTCTCCTCAGGTGGCTACACGCCCGACCTTCTCTGTTTGAATGTATGTTGAGCCGAAAGGCCAATTCTTTTCAACAATTGTCAATTTTCCAGTCAGTACCGGTTTTGCTGCTGTATTTTATTTCTTAACATTTTTTTATGTCATTTTGTTTTTATAAAAAATAGTAATATTTTACTATAGTTTTTATTAGTTTTTATTTACAAAAAAAAAACAAAGTAATATTTGTTTAGAAAAGTAGACTTTTTACAGCGAAATCAATTTATTCACTGATCAAATAGGGGGTCTACTAAAATATTGAATTTCTACTTGAAACGTTTTCCAAAATCATAATTCTTGTTCAAATCTTGTTATTCTCAAAACGGTTAAAATTTAACATAGTTAGGCATAGGCTTAACCATACTTATATTCTACAATTGAAGAGTTTGATTTATAAACATAAAGATACGCTTTACTAAAAACTAAGTAAATTACGTTACAAAGAATGGTTTTTGTAAATATTTCTTAAAGCTCTTGGATTGTGATCTAAATATTGGTTTTTATGTGGTTAAATATTTAATAAAAGGCATTAATTGGCAAATAAATTTCTATTTCGTATCTTTTTATGTTCAGGACAATATATATTTAGGATAAAAATACCTTAATTATGGTTACTATATTGTTCAGTAGAGTTACTGAGAAAAAAAAACACTATTTTTATTGTACATTAATGATATTTATTATTTTTAATGTTTATATATAAAAAAGATTTGCAACGTGCAAATATCAGGGGGTACTATTCAAGCTACGCACACACTGTACTTAACAATGGCCCCCACAAACATTGTTTCAATGTCAATCGTTTAATGTCAATTTTTACATGGATTTTTTTCAAAACAAATCGCCTTTGATCAAGACTTAAATTGCGCGTTGGAATTGCTTTGTGAATTCCTAATTAGTTTTATATAAAAATGTAAAAATATGTATTTTTATATTTGAAGTTTTTTATTTTGACCTACTTTTTGAAACTAGGCTTATGTATTCAAAATACCAAAAGCAAACTAACGCCCAATATGATACCGTTTAGAATGACACCTCATACACAACTTTTGGTTCACCAATTACGAAAAAATATAGATTCGTGTATAGTGCAATACGTATTCATCACTAGTTACACATAAATTTAGTGCCAGACATAGTACTACTAGGTTACGCTTGTGCATAGTGCAATATGTATTCACTAGTTACACATAAATTTAGTGCCAGACATATTACTAGGTTACACTTGTGTATAGTGCAATACGTATTCACTAGTAACACATAAATTTAGTGCCAGACATATTACTAGGTTACACTTGTGTATAGTGCAATACGTATTCACTAGTTACACATAAATTTAGTGCCAGACATAATACTAGGTTACACTTGTGTATAGTGCAATACGTATTCACTAGTTACACATAAATTTAGTGCCAGACATATTACTAGGTTACACTTGTGTATAGTGCAATACGTATTCACTAGGTTACACATAAATTTAGTGCCAGACATATTACTAGGTTACACTTGTGTATAGTGCAATACGTATTCACTAGTTACACATAAATTTAGTGCCAGACATATTACTAGGTTACACTTGTGTATAGTGCAATACGTATTCACTAGTTACACATAAATTTAGTGCCAGACATATTACTAGGTTACACTTGTGTATAGTGCAATACGTATTCACTAGTTACACATAAATTTAGTGCCAGACATATTACTAGGTTACACTTGTGTATAGTGCAATACGTATTCACTAGTTACACATAAATTTAGTGCCAGACATATTACTAGGTTACACTTGTGTATAGTGCAATACGTATTCACTAGTTACACATAAATTTAGTGCCAGACATATTACTAGGTTACACTTGTGCATAGTGCAATACGTATTCACTAGTAACACATAAATTTAGTGCCAGACATATTACTAGGTTACACTTGTGCATAGTGCAATACGTATTCACTAGTAACACATAAATTTAGTGGCAGACATATTACTAGGTTACAATTGTGTATAGTGCAATACGTATTCACTAGTTACACATAAATTTAGTGCCAGACATATTACTAGGTTACACTTGTGCATAGTGCAATATGTATTCACTAGTTACACATAAATTTAGTGCCAGGCATATTACTAGGTTACACTTGTGCATAGTGCAATATGTATTCACTAGTTACACATAAATTTAGTGCCAGACATATTACTAGGTTACACTTGTGCATAGTGCAATATGTATTCACAAGTTGCACATAAATTTAGTGCCAGACATATTACTAGGTTACACTTGTGTATAGTGCAATACGTATTCACTAGTTACACATAAATTTAGTGCCAGACATATTACTAGGTTACACTTGTGTATAATGCAATACGTATTCACTGGTTACACATAAATTTAGTGCCAGACATATTACTAGGTTACAATTGTGTATAGTGCAATACGTATTCACTGGTTACACATATATTTAGTGCCAGACATATTACTTGGTTACACTTGTGTATAGTGCAATACGTATTCACTGGTTACACATAAATTTAGTGCCAGACATCTTACTAGGTTACACTTGTGTATAGTGCAATACGTATTCACTAGTTACACATAAATTTAGTGCCAGACATATTACTAGGTTACAATTGTGTATAGTGCAATACGTATTCACTAGTTACACATAAATTTAATGCCAGACATATTACTAGGTTACACTTGTGTATAGTGCAATACGTATTCACTAGTTACACATACATTTATTGCGAGACATATTACTAGGTTACACTTGTGTATAGTGCAATACGTATTCACTAGTTACACATAAATTTAGTGCCAGACATATTACTAGGTTACAATTGTGTATAGTGCAATACGTATTCACTAGTTACACATAAATTTAATGCCAGACATATTACTAGATTACACTTGTGTATAGTGCAATACGTATTCACTAGTTACACATAAATTTAGTGCCTGACATATTACTACGTTACACTTATGTATAGTGCAATTCGTATTCACTAGTTACAGATAAATTTAGTGCCTGACATATTACTAGGTTACACTTATGTATAGTGCAATTCGTATTCACTAGTTACAGATAAATTTAGTGCCAGACATATTACTAGGTTACTCTTGTGTATAGTGCAATACGTATTCACTGGTTACACATAAATTTAATGCCAGACATATTACTAGGTTACACTTGTGTATAGTGCAATACGTATTCACTAGTTACACATACATTTATTGCGAGACATATTACTAGGTTACACTTGTGTATAGTGCAATACGTATTCACTAGTTACACATAAATTTAGTGCCTGACATATTACTAGGTTACACTTATGTATAGTGCAATTCGTATTCACTAGTTACAGATAAATTTAGTGCCTGACATATTACTAGGTTACACTTATGTATAGTGCAATTCGTATTCACTAGTTACACATAAATTTAGTGCCAGACATATTACTAGGTTACACTTGTGTATAGTGCAATACGTATTCACTGGTTACACATAAATTTAGTGCCAGACATATTACTAGGTTACACTTGTGTATAGTGCAATACGTATTCACTAGTTACACATAAATTTAGTGCCAGACATATTACTAGGTTACACTTGTGTATAGTGCAATACGTATTCACTGGTTACACATAAATTTAGTGCCAGACATATTACTAGGTTACACTTGTGTATAGTGCAATACGTATTCACTAGTTACACATAAATTTAGTGCCAGACATATTACTAGGTTACACTTGTGTATAGTGCAATTCGTATTCACTAGTTACACATAAATTTAATGCCAGACATATTACTAGGTTACACTTATGTATAGTGCAATACGTATTCACTAGTTACACATAAATTTAGTGCCTGACATATTACTAGGTTACACTTATGTATAGTGCAATACGTATTCACTAGTTACACATAAATTTAGTGCCTGACATATTACTAGGTTACACTTATGTATAGTGCAATACGTATTCACTAGTTACACATAAATTTAGTGCCTGACATATTACTAGGTTACACTTATGTATAGTGCAATACGTATTCACTAGTTACACATAAATTTAATGCCAGACATATTACTAGGTTACACTTATGTATAGTGCAATACGTATTCACTAGTTACACATAAATTTAGTGCCTGACATATTACTAGGTTACACTTATGTATAGTGCAATACGTATTCACTAGTTACACATAAATTTAGTGCCAGACATATTACTAGGTTACACTTATGTATAGTGCAATACGTATTCACTAGTTACACATAAATTTAGTGCCTGACATATTACTAGGTTACACTTATGTATAGTGCAATACGTATTCACTAGTTACACATAAATTTAGTGCCTGACATATTACTAGGTTACACTTATGTATAGTGCAATACGTATTCACTAGTTACACATAAATTTAATGCCAGACATATTACTAGGTTACACTTATGTATAGTGCAATACGTATTCACTAGTTACACATAAATTTAGTGCCTGACATATTACTAGGTTACACTTATGTATAGTGCAATACGTATTCACTAGTTACACATAAATTTATTGCCAGACATATTACTAGGTTACACTTGTGTATAGTGCAATACGTATTCACTGGTTACACATAAATTTAGTGCCAGACATATTACTAGGTTACACTTGTGTATAGTGCAATACGTATTCACTGGTTACACATAAATTTAGTGCCAGACATATTACTAGGTTACACTTGTGTATAGTGCAATACGTATTCACTGGTTACACATAAATTTAGTGCCAGACATATTACTAGGTTACACTTGTGTATAGTGCAATACGTATTCACTGGTTACACATAAATTTAGTGCCAGACATATTACTAGGTTACACTTGTGTATAGTGTAATACGTATCCACTGGTTACACATAAATTTAGTGCCAGACATATCTAGATTACACTTGTGTATAGTGCAATACGTATTCACTGGTTACACATAAATTTAGGGCCAGACATATTACTAGGTTACACTTGTGTATAGTGCAATACATATTCACTGGTTACACATAAATTTAGTACCAGACATATTACTAGGTTACACTTGTGTATAGTGCAATACGTATTCACTAGTAACACATAAATTTAGTGCCAGACATATTATTAGGTTACACTTGTGTATAGTGCAATACGTATTCACTGGTTACACATAAATTTAGTGCCAGACATATTACTAGGTTACACTTGTGTAAAGTGCAATACGTATTCTTGATTATACCTGGATGTAGTGTGTGACATATTCCTTGGTTACACCACAGAATATAGACATGTATTCTGTGGTTACACGTACATATTGTGCCAGACTTATTCCTAAAAAATTAAACTGTTCCAAAGAATTGGCACAATCTTTCCCCATATTAAACACTAAAAAATCAAAACTTTGAAAGTTACCAATTTGATTCCCAAATATGTTTCTTTGCAATAACTAAAAAACTAGTCAAGTTAGAGACATACGGCTTTTACTATAATATTTTAAATTTTGATTCACATCTTTCCTGAATATTTAATGAAAATCGTGTGAGCTGATTTTGAGAAAATTCCATTTTTGTATGTTTTTTGTCCATAAAAATAAAAAAAACTAAATTAAAAAAAATGAAAAAATATCTGAAGATATTGGTTAAATACACCTGCATACCAAATTGCATAAAAATTTACCCATCTGTTTAGTCTCCAGCGAACTGCACATACACAGACAGACAGATAAACATAAGGACAGAAACTAAAAAATCGTTGTCGAAAAAAACCACTTTTTGGGTTCAGGGGATCCTAAAATGGATTTTCAGACCAACTTGTAAAGACATTTTTTGAACGATCACAATACTTTCTCTATGGAAACGCATATGTGTTCTCTATTCTGGAGACAGTAAAACCACAGAATTATCTATCGATATTCTGTGGTAAAACAAATAGGTTACACTAGTTTACAGTGCATGTAAAACTTATGCTACACTAGGTTAAATGTTTTTAATTGTAATACAAAATAATCAAAATATACAATCCAAACATTGCCCCACTTTGCCTAAAGTTTATGTTGATTGATTTCCAAATCGGTAATTCACTTATATTTTAGCTTCACTCGCCGCCTGTTAAGAATCTTTTATTCCGTGAAATATATTTAATAAAAATACAGTAGAAGACAGTAAAATAAATAAAAAAAACATGTGTTGTGTAGTAAAGAAATTTTCCTATATAGAAATTATGAATATTTTTGCCAAAACATATTATTATATTTCATTTTTATGTGATAAAAATTATTTTCACTACGGAAAAAATTGCACTGAAAAATACCAAAACAAGTTAGAAATAATTAGTTTTTCTGTTGATTAATGATTTCTTATTAAACACAGTTCATGAAAACAATCCTTCCGCTTCAAGAAAATGAAAATTATAACGATATAAGTCAAACATTAAAAAACATATATGGGCTACAATAATAAGTTAGCGCGTAGAAAATGTGTAGTCAGCATAAAAATGGAACATTAACTAATGAAAAAAAATTAAAAACAAGGAATTTTCAATAGTATATTGTCATAAAGAATGTTTTTGTGAGTAATTTCATACAAAATTTATTATGATTTAGAGACAAATACGCGTTTTACATTATGTAATAACGAAGATAACTCCTAACGCACCGACGCCAAAATCTAACACACAGTAATGGGGAGGAGGGTAAACAAGCCTTACTTGGACTTCTGTCTTAAGTTGTCACGTGAGTATGGCCAATCTAAAGAACCAAATTTCACTTTAATAGTACCAACTTATTCAGTATGTTTTACTCTTCACAGCTATTTTTTTCTCATTTTCATATCTTCAAATAACTGCGTAAAATGCAACTATCTTCAAAGCCCCTTTGAGGCTCTGAACCAAGTTGGACTTCATCGTTGCAATGGTTTTTACAAAAACATTTATAGTGAACGAAGGCAACTACGAAAATATAACTTATTTCATTGCAAAGGAAATTTCATTCTGCATTTACTGATACATAGTTTGTCTGTTTACGTCATATAATTCGTCTGATCTGGGTAGGGTCAGGGTTACGTTCAGCGTGGGCTCAAGGAATGGTGTGGGGTGGCCGGTTAGGCACAGTGTCAACAAGTCATTTGTTACCGCATGCTATCGGTGGGCCTTCTGCCATGGATTAGGTCAGAAAGTGTCAATCAGAGTTAACGATTGAGATATGCGCAACCCAGCATGGCCGTAGGGTCAGGGTTACGTCCAGCGTGGGCTCAAGGAATGGCGTGGGGTGGCCGGTTAGGCACAGTGTCAACAAGTCATTTGTTACCGCATGCTATCGGTGGGCCTTCTGCCATGGATTAGGTCAGAAAGTGTCAATCAGAGTTAACGATTGAGAGATGCGCAACCCAGCATGGCCGTAGGGTCAGGGTTACGTCCAGCGTGGGCTCAAGGAATGGCGTGGGGTGGCCGGTTAGGCACAGTGTCAACAAGTCATTTGTTACCGCATGCTATCGGTGGGCCTTCTGCCATGGGTTAGGTCAGAAAGTGTCGATCAGAGTTAAAGATTGAGAGATGCGCAACCCAGCGTGGCCGTAGGGTCAGGGTTACGTCCAGCGTGGACTCAAGGAATGGCGTGGAGTGGCAGGTTCGACACGGTGGGCACAGTGTCAACAAGTCATTTGTTACCGCATGCTATCGGTGGGCCTTCTGCCATGGGTTAGGTCAGAAAGTGTCAATCAGAGTTAAATAATGAGAGATGCGCAACCCAGCGAGGCCGTAGGGTCAGGGTTACGTTCAGTGTGGGCTCAAGGAATGGCGTGGGGTGACCGGTTCGACACGATGGGCACAGTGTCAACAAGTCATTTGTTACCACATGCTATCGGTGGGCCTTCTGCCATGGGTTAGATTAGAAAGCTTCAATCAGAGTTAAAGATTGAGAGATGCGCAACCCAGCGTGGCCGTAGGGTCAAGGTTACGTTCAGTGTGGGCTCAAGGAATGGCGTGGGGTGACCGGTTCGACACGATGGGCACAGTGTCAACAAGTCATTTGTTACCGCATGCTATCGGTGGGCCTTCTGCCATGGGTTAGATCAGAAAGTGTCAATCAGAGTTAAAGATTGAGAGATGCGCAACCCAGCATGGCCGTAGGGTCAGGGTTACGTCCAGCGTGACCTCAAGGAATGGCGTGGGGTGGCAGGTTCGACACGGTGGGCACAGTGTCAACAAGTCATTTGTTACCGCATGCTATCGGTGGGCCTTCTGCCATGGATTAGGTCAGAAAGTGTCAATCAGAGATAACGATTGAGAGATGCGCAACCCAGCATGGCCGTAGGGTCAGGGTTACGTCCAGCGTGGGCTCAAGGAATGGCGTGGGGTGGCCGGTTAGGCACAGTGTCAACAAGTCATTTGTTACCGCATGCTATCGGTGGGCCTTCTGCCATGGATTAGGTCAGAAAGTGTCAATCAGAGTTAACGATTGAGAGATGCGCAACCCAGCATGGCCGTAGGGTCAGGGTTACGTCCAGCGTGGGCTCAAGGAATGGCGTGGGGTGGCCGGTTAGGCACAGTGTCAACAAGTCATTTGTTACCGCATGCTATCGGTGGGCCTTCTGCCATGGGTTAGGTCAGAAAGTGTCGATCAGAGTTAAAGATTGAGAGATGCGCAACCCAGCGTGGCCGTAGGGTCAGGGTTACGTCCAGCGTGGACTCAAGGAATGGCGTGGAGTGGCAGGTTCGACACGGTGGGCACAGTGTCAACAAGTCATTTGTTACCGCATGCTATCGGTGGGCCTTCTGCCATGGGTTAGGTCAGAAAGTGTCAATCCAGAGTTAAATTAATGAGAGATGCGCAAACCCAGCGTGGCTAGATAGTTTAGTGTTTTCTGTTGATTAATGATGTCAAGAACGTTCAGGGGACCTGCTTCGACAAGATATAGGAAAACATTTAAAAAAACAAAGGGGTCAATTTGTTAGCGCAATGCTTCGGTGGGCTTCTGCCATGGTTTTAGATAAAGGAAAGTTTTCAATAGAATTTATAAGATTTTTGAGAGTAATGTCCAACCAATATATGATTTAGAGATCAGGTTACGTTAGGTACCTAACGAATAACTGCTAACGCAGGTCTCACACAGTTGGGAGGAGGGTCAAACAAGCCTTTCTTGACCGCTTATTGTCATCGGTGGGCCTTCTGCCAATGCACTTAATAGAAACTTCATCAGAGTTTTAGCTTTCACAGATTCCACAATCTCAAACGGGGCCCGTAGATCAAGGTTTCTTAAAGTTGGGCTCAGGAACCGTTGGACTCATGGGTTGCAGGTGGGCATTTTCAACAAGCATTTTTAGTGCTACGTGGGCCTACTTAACGTCCAGCGTGGACTCAAGGAATGGCGTGGGTGACCGGTTCGACACGGTGGGCATAGTGTCAACAAGTCATTGGTTACCGTATGCTATCGGTGGGCCTTCTGCCATGGGTTAGGTCAGAAAGTGTCAATCAGAGTTAAAGATTGAGAGATGCGCAACCCAGCGTGGCCGTAGGGTCAAGGTTACGTTCAGTGTGGGCTCAAGGAATGGCGTGGGGTGACCGGTTCGACACGGTGGGCATAGTGTCAACAAGTCATTTGTTACCGTATGCTATCGGTGGGCCTTCTGCCATGGGTTAGGTCAGAAAGTGTCAATCAGAGTTAAAGATTGAGAGATGCGCAACCCAGCATGGCCGTAGGGTCAGGGTTACGTCCAGCGTGGACTCAAGGAATGGCGTGGGGTGACACGTTCGACACGGTGGACACAGTGTCAACAAGTCATTGGTTACCGTATGCTCTCGATGAGCCTTCTGTGTTCAATTAAGTCTTCATTCTTGGAGGCTGTAATTGTCTGATATTCCTACTTTCTACTGCACATGAATCTTATCGGTGCATTAACTACCCATTTCAATTCGTGCCGTAATGATATATTCCATCCGAGTTGCAAATAATAGGTAAATTGGAATAAGAAAGATTTTTGCACTATTGAATGGACCAATATTATTCGTCTAAGGCGTTCCGAAATGGTATCAGTCTTCTATTTATATCAATAGTGACTTTCATAGCTTTTAAAAGTCTTTGATATAATGATGAAACCAAACCTACAGAATGGAGAACACGGAGCTTTTAGAAAAAAAAGAATTAAAAAAACTAAAGTTATGATTTAAGAATCCATTAAATTCAATGCATGCCCTTGACCTACATTTCTCACTTAATCGAGTACTTATTCGTTAATTAATTCTGAGTGCCTTTAGCAATGTTATTTGTTGACGACATCATCCACTAGGCCAAGCCTCCAACAGAGTGCAAAGTTAAATTTGCACCCACCATAAACTGTCATACTAGTCCCTTCCCTCAGCTAACTTACGCATAGTCTCAATACCAGTAGGTCATTAGGAGTCATTTATAGATCGCGATTATCGACCCATATCATGGCCGACGTCACTTTGATTTAACCTCAACTGTGACGTTACGTTAAATCGTCACATCATGTCGGCCATGATTTTTTTTATTTGTTTTAATGATAAATTTAACCAGTAACTGCTGGTGACGCTTCCCCAGCAGTCCTAAGCCGCTCAGCCAACATACTGTAACTTACAGTATCTCGAGAGGTGTTCAGTAGAAACAGGACCCACTTATGGAGTAACAGTCATCACACAATAATCATTAAATTAAACCGTTGAATACAATTTTAAATTGTATAAATGTCTGCTAAGGTCGCTAGGCCAATGATGTGTCAGAGACTATGGTTGCTTGGAATTTGATGTTACCTAAAATTAACATTTGATAAGAATTCTATAAAATTTTTAATGTTTACATTGAATAGAAAAATTTAAAAATGCTTAATGCATATATTGTTATAAGTAGTTATTTATGTTCCATTTACTGGAAGCCCCTGGTCTTCCCTCACATTGTTTTAATGAGAGAAAACCAGAGAAACACAATATGTTTTTAAAAAAGAGAGGAACAAAAATAATAATTTTTTTATATTGATGATGTGTGCTATACTGTTACAATTAACTTAAATAAAGACGTTTTTGCGATAGTTTTGCATTCCTAACAAAATAACTTTACCGCAAAATTCTTACGATTACAACAACAGTTATCTTTAAATTACTTGTAAATATTTGATAAAGGTTACAACAATGAAATATTTCGTGAATAAACAACAATATTAAATAAGTAAAACTCCAGAACTTTATAAAAACAACTTAACATGTAAAATGGTTTTAATTATTTTAAAAAATTCTGTTTTAGTATGTTGTACTAATTATCTATAGACCGCGCGGCGAAGGTCCGGCCTCGAGCTCGCCGAGCGGTGATAGGGTGGAGACGGGTGGAGGGCCCAATATGCCTGCCGTCCTGGAAACATTCGCTACTGCCAGACTTTCCCACGCTAGGAGTCTTTCCCATGCTTGCTTCTAAAATAAGTTACGTTAATTGTTACCGACGGATGCACATTCAGTACGTTTCCAGACTGCGTGCGATATATTTGCTTGTGGTTTAGCGTGTTAAGAATTTTTACTCAAGTGTACGATAAACAATTATTTAGTTAGTTATATGTTTGTTTTTATCTAACTACTGTAGTGTAATAAGTCAGTTTGTGTGTTTTTTTTTCCCCTAAGTGTGTTAAGAGTTTGCAGAGTCTGTCGGCCATACTGGTTTTATTATCATAAAAACAACGTTATTTTGAATCCATATTTTTATCATTACTTATTTACCAAAAGTTGTGTATGAGGTGTTATTTAAAATGCTATCATATTGCGCATTGGGTTTGCTTTTGATATTATGAATACACAAGCCTAGGTTTGAAAAATAGGTGAAAATAAAAACTTAAAACTAAATACGGTAATTTTTATATTTATTCTATTAAACTAATTATGAATCCACAAAGCAGTTCAACGAGTAATTTCACTCTTGATCAAATATAATTAATTTGTTTGGAAAAGACCGTTTAAAAATAACTGTTAAATTTGGATACGCGTGATCATTTGTCCGGTTCGAAAAAACATCGTTCTAATGAGATTAAAACCAACATGGCCGACAGCCTCTGCAGACTCTTAAGGTTGTAAACTTAGTGAACGTAGATCCTAAATAGGTTATTCCTTTAGTGGTTCCTGCCTCAACTATGGCTCGCTTTATTCCTAAAGTAGCCCAAGGAAAGACTACTAGAAGTCAGGCTAGGGAAATTATTTGGAGAGTTAGTGAGTTCATGGCGAATGAGGCCAAATTAAGAGAAGAACAACGAATCCCCGTAAAAAAATCGTTAGAACGAACTGCAGTTGCATGTGGTGTTTCAAAAACTCTCATAAAGGAAATTCGTCGTGAAAAGTGTTTATTGGACACTTCAGCGGAAGGAGAGTGTTCGTTCACAACTCCCAAAAAATATAAGAGAAAAACAACAGCGACAGAACTAGACGATTTCGATAAATGTGTCGTTAGAAGAACCGTCCATGAGTTTTATAAAACTGACGAGTCACTTCCAACTCTTAAGACGTTAAAAAACAAACTACGTGAAAAAATTAACTACCAAGGAGGTTTAACAAGTTTAAGGAAAATATTAGCTTCCTTAGGATTTCGGTGGAAGAAAATAGAAAATAACCGAAAGATTTTGATTGAAACGAGTGATATAAGGATGAAAAGAATAAACTATTTAAAGAGTATCAAACAAGCTAGAGCAGAGAATGTCCCTATTGTATATATAGACGAATCATATATATTATCTTCTCATGTCACTGAAAAGGGATGGAGTGACGAAAGCGTCGAGGGGTATAAAAAAAAAATTAGCAAAGGTGACAGGGCAATAATTCTTCATGCAGGTGGTGAAATGGGATTTATTCCTGACGCTTGTTTAATCTGGAAAGGAGGGACCAGTGAAGGAGACTACCACGACCAGATGAATCACATTAACTTCATGACTTGGACGAGGACTCAGCTCATTCCTAATCTACCTTCGAAGTCATTGATAGTGATTGACAATGCCGCATATCATAACGTACAAATCGACAAGGCACCGAATTCAAATTAAAAAAAATCAGAAATGATAGAGTGGTTAAAAGACAAAGGAGTGCAGTTCAATCCAGCATCACTCAAGCCTGAATTGTACGATTTAATTAAACGTTATAAGGAGAATTTTAAAAGGTTCGCCTTTGATGAAGAACTGAAAACTCACGGACACAGTGTTCTTCGCCTCCCCCCGTACCATCCGGACCTAAACCCAATAGAAAATATTTGGGGAATAATTAAAAACTACGTGGCCCAAAAAAATGTTGTAAATAGAATTAAAAACACTATAGCGATTTGTAAAGAAAAAATTAGCTCTATTACCAAAGAAGACTGGGGAAAAGTTTGTAAGAAAATCATTAAAATAGAAAACGAGTATTATGAAAAAGAACATTTAATAGACGACACAACGGAGAGGTTTATAATTAGACTGGGCGAATCAAATGATGACAGCGACGCATCCGGTGACAGTGACCTTGAGGGTGAGAGCGGTGGAGATGCAGAAACGGACAATGAGGGTGGACGTGACTCACCATTGGGAACTCCATTATAGCCAAACCAGGTTAGTTAAAAGATATTTATTTCAAGTAGTCTGTAGTATAAAGCTTATAAGATTCACAATACAATTTAAAAAATATGGAATCAATTCTAATTAGCTTGTGTCCGTTAAATCATTATTAGAAATTATTTAAGTAATTATAGTCGACGTTGATAATAAATAAGCATCACTTAATAATTCAGCGAATAGTTGTCACATACATTTTGCTATTAAAATTTGTTTTAATTAAAAATGCCAAACACAAAAAGATTACTTCTTTTAAACCAATTTAAATATACATTATATGTATTTAAACGGTACGGGAAATCACAGAAATATTTTTCTTAGTAACACTAAGAAGTATATATTTCTTAGTTAATTTCAATTAGAGTTATTAACTGATTTATAATTTGTTATGACATATTTAATTAATTGTTGTTATTGATATACGTTTTAATTTGTTAACTTTCAAACTCTTAACCTAATTGATGTTTATATTTTAAATACCGGTCTAATTATAAGAAATAGCAAAATACAAATACTCCGTAAATATGTTGAGAATCACCCTTTACGATCTGTCAGTGAACGCCTCGCTCAGAGTCGATGTTTTTATATGACTAGTAGGCCAGCCAGGAGGCCGGACCTTCAGCGCGCGTACTATACCATAATGTGGGCATTATGAGAACATTTTAGTGACAATTATTGAATTACTAAATAAACGTACTGTGTATAAGCATATAGGCCTAAATTTCTGGGAGCATCATTGTACTAGTAAAGTATATATTTTATTTATTCTTTTTGTATAACATATGTAACAATTGTCTTGTACCAATAAATACTCATTATTGCCATACTGTAGAATAATTTCTTGCAACGAAATTCGTCGCAAATGTAAAATGAGGTGAAGTAAATTGACTAGTATCCAACACGCAATATTATCAATAATACCGCAGTATTACTAACTGCAAAGTACTAAGGCGCGTGTAGTACAAGTCACCTGCCGTGTAGCAGCCCACCACCAACAGATTTAGGCGTATGTAGTACAAGGCACCTGCCGTGTAGCAGCCCACAACCACACGACATGGGACACCACCAACAGATTTAGGCGTATGTAGTACAAGGCACCTGCCGTGTAGCAGCCCACAACCACACGACATGGGACGCCACCAATCGATTTGGGCGTGTGTAGTACAAGGCACCTGCCGTGTAGCAGCCCACAATCACACGACATGGGATGCCACCAACAGATTTAGGCGTGTGTAGTACAAGGCACCTGCCGTGTAGCAGCCCACAACCACACGACATGGGACGCCACCAATCGATTTGGGCGTTTGCAGTACAAAGCACCTACCGTGTAGCAACCCACAACCACACGACATGGGACGCCACCAACCGGCTTGGGGGTATGTAGTACAAAGCACCTACCGTGTAGCAATCCACAATCACACGACATGGGACGCCACCAACAGATTTGGGCGTGTGTAGTACAAGGCACCTGCCGTGTAGCAGCCCACAATCACACGACATGGGACGCCACCAACAGATTTAGGCGTTTGTAGTACAAGGCACCTGCCGTGTAGCAGCCCACAATCACACGACATGGGACGCCACCAACAGATTTGGGCGTGTGTAGTACAAGGCACCTGCCGTATAGCAGCCCACAATCACACGTCATGGGACGCCACCAACAGATTTAGGCGTGTGTAGTACAAGGCACCTGCCGTGTAGCAGCCCACAACCACATGACATGGGACGCCACCAATCGATTTGGGCGTGTGAAGTACAAGGCACCTGCCGTGTAGCAGCCCACAATCACACGACATGGGACGCCACCAACAGATTTAGGCGTGTGTAGTACAAGGCACCTGCCGTGTAGCAGCCCACAACCACACGACATGGGACGCCACCAATCGATTTGGGCGTGTGTAGTACAAGGCACCTACCGTGTAGCAACCCACAACCACACGACATGGGACGCCACCAACCGGCTTGGGGGTATGTAGTACAAAGCACCTACCGTGTAGCAATCCACAACCACACGACATGGGACGCCACCAATCGATTTGGGCGTGTGTAGTACAAGGTACCTACCGTGTAGCAACCCACAACCACACGACATGGGACGCCACCAATCGATTTGGGCGTTTGTAGTACAAAGCACCTACCGTGTAGCAACCCACAACCACACGACATGGGACGCCACCAATCGATTTGGGCGTTTGTAGTACAAAGCACCTACCGTGTAGCAATCCACAGCCACACGACATGGGACGCCACCAATCGATTTGGGCGTTTGTAGTACAAAGCATCTACCGTGTAGCAACCCACAACCATACGACATGGGACGCCACCAACCGGCTTGGGGGTATGTAGTACAAAGCACCTACCGTGTAGCAACCCACAACCACACGACATGGGACGCCACCAACCGGCTTGGGGGTATGTAGTACAAAGCACCTACCGTGTAGCAACCCACAACCACACGACATGGGACGCCACCAACCGGCTTGGGGGTGTGCAGTATAAGGCACATGCCGTGTAGCAGCCCACAACCACACGACATGGGACGCCACCAACCGGCTTGGGGGTATGTAGGACAAAGCACCTACCGTGTAGCAACCCACAACCACACGACATGGGACGCCACCAACCGGCTTGGGGGTGTGTACTTTGCCTTTCTTTTTTATGCCATTTACATTAAAACACAGATAGTAAGTCATTATAATTTGTTTCTCCTGGTATGTAATGAGCAAACAGTAACTGGACGAAGAATGTTGGTAATAACGTTCACACTAACAACTTTATGTCGCTTCCACGAACTAAATGGGATAAATGAGTAATGGTTGTAGAAGCAAAAAATTAAAAATGCTTAGTTACATCAAACATTTTCAACAAACAGCGTTCACAATTATTAGTTTCCATTCTTATTTCTCTCACTTGTATTATAAGAATAGAAGAATTAGGTTTTAATAAATTCATAACGTCCATGAAAACTGTCATGTGTCACAATTATTTCAGCTGATTTTCGTCTTTGTATGTATGCATGTTTCACGAACAACCATCGTAATTTTGTCATGTACTTTAATATACATATATGTTTTGTTATTGTTACGATCCTAAAGAGTTCTAAATAATGCTAGGCATTTACAAATGTTGTTATTTACTTTAATTTAAAATTTTTATTCTAATTGGAACAAAAAAGTAGGAGATTTTTACTAGTTTCCACTGTGCACCAACTTTACACTTTTATTACTTAAAACCCCTGTTTATGTAGGCTATTTATTGTATTTCTAGTTTATACGTGGTTGATAAGAGTGTTTTCTATAAGTTTCATGAATTACTCTAACTTTTCAAGAAAAAATTACTAAATCGAAGTGACTTTAAATTGATTTCATTGATTTTTTTACTTACGCATAAATAAAATGTACCGTAACTATACATTTCATAACGATTACAACGTGAAAAGTTATTAATTTTACGACCTCCAAAAGCCAAGAAAATGTTGATTCAGGAAATTGATAAGACATTTTTTCTGGAAGTTTAATTCTGAAGTTAAAATTCTGAAATGTTTAAACTTATAGATAGCATGTTGGTCAACCACGTATTAAAATATAATTGTTGATATAATTAATTGGCTACGCATCACATAGGTTTTTATTAATGTTATATTTCTACTTACAATCTGAAGCCATTTTAAACTATTAACAACATAAACACTTTTTATATAAATTAAATAATTGATCTTGTTTCTTAATAAAAATATTAAATAGAAAATGATTTAACTAATTAAAATTTTAGAGTTTATAGAATTTAAATTAATTTTGATGAAAATTGTTTTGTCACTTATTAGTTTTGAGTTTTTAATTTTATTTAAAACTTCTAATTTAATCACAGTCGAAATACGTATAGATTTTTTAAATTATGTGACGCGTATCTAGTTTATTTATATGCATAATGAACACAAATAATACTATAAATAATCAATATAATCGCGATGAACTAACAGATTTTTGAGTAATAAAAGTGTCAAGCTGATGGACAGTGAAAACTAGTTAAAATGTTGTGTTCTAACTAGGATAAAAATAATTTAAAATTTTTAAATGCAAAGGTTATAATGCACGATTAAACAAGTTTTCAAGTTTTCTTCTTAATGAATGAGAACTTTTTTATCAAAACTTCCCTTGAATAAAGATTTTCGTGACAATACCAATGTCGGGAATCCCACAAGAAGGATATTTTAAGTGGGTCTACTTGTCTTTGACTGAAGTTGTTGTCGGAGATGTACCACCAGGCACCATCGTACGTTACATTACTACCTCAGATCGTATCTGGGTGTCGTGTCGGACACTTCGCCTACACGAACCGACTCTCCAACCTTGTGACGGTTAAATTATGACATAAAACGTACAATCCCGGCAGAAATTAACTTTATATATATAACTTTTGTATGTATTTATGTATATTCACAAAGTACTAAAAAACAAGTTTCAATGGATTCGATTAAATTTTGTTTATATAATGTGCTATTATACTCCGTTTAAAACAGCTTCCGTATTGGGAAGCCGCGTATAGCCAGCGACGGCCGCTCGCTCCCAATACGGAAGCTGTTTAAAACGGAGTATACATCAGATGGCAGAGCTATGCTAGGGAACGTGTCCACGTTAATATGTGGATTTTTTGCATTTGGCTAAACGATTTAAAGTGGAACATATTTTTGGTCTGTTTCAATACGTCTTTTTTTTAAATAGTTAAAATAGCGTTTCCCTCCTCAACCGTCACCTAGTAAATGTCCATACGTAATAACTAACATTTATGCATCAAAATTCACCTCATTTCTAACACAACGCTTCTCCTGTATTCGCTGTGAATCTTATAGCTAAATATAGAGTCGATAGTTTTTTATTTATTATACTTGGTTATTTTTGTTAGTAATCCATACCGCGTCTGGTGGATTTCCCTAATTTTGTCGCCGCAGATCTAAAAATAAGAAACATATCAAGCGCTCAGCAAACGTGCAAAGCAAAAGGTACTACTCATATAAAACAAAGACAACGTAAACACATATTATTTCGTATAAAACGAAAAAAATTAAGAGAATCTTTTTCTTTTTAAATTATGTTCACATTTTAGTACGCTAAAATGAATGTAAAAGTGGTATAATGAATTTAACAATAAACTGGCGATTTTTTTTGAGGCTTACTTTAATTTTTTTAAGTAAACATACACAAATAAATCTATAAATGGTAAAACACTTCTTTCAATACATATTTATATTTACCAACTTTACTACACAATAGAACTTATCTATTTTACTAATCAGGTATTTTACAGGTTTTTTAGCAATTTTTACGTTTTTTCTTTAATTTTACGCTTAGTTTTGATATTATTTTTATTTGGTAATCTATAATCCAAATGCCACCTTAAGTACAGACATACAAACTGTAATGCACATTTAATAATGTACTATTATTTATTACCGCAATTATTAAAAGGTCTTCGCAGAGTAAAATATATTACGTTTAAGACTGCGCACTATTAAAAGTATTAATGTAACCCTCTTTAGTGAAATATATATTTATAGGACTGAACAGGCTTTAGTACGTACATTACATTGTATTAGAGTACAATTGTACACCTCAAGATCTGGGACTAATAAATTTCCACTGTTAAGGATTTCTAGTTTACAGTGAAGTCTTGTTCAGAAATATAAATCGCGCAGACCAATCAATCTAAACACACCTCGGCTCTATCGAGTGTAAACGTAAGTTATACGTGGAGAGTTTTCAAGGAGAATTTATGGAAATACTTTAAATTAAAATAATTCTTAAATTATTTTAATTTATGTCTGCAACAAAGAACTCAAACATTAGATATTGTTTTAAAATAAAATATAAAACTGGCTTTAAGGAGAATTTGTTGTCTTACCGATTCTAGTAAGGTGCCTTTACTGCATTGTTCATTTTACCTGTAACAGAAAATCAATGTTAACCTACAAGAGACGTTTAAACCTAGATACATGGGAAGGTCCATGTATCTAAACATACACAACACGAGAGTAGTATTCGAGTGGTTAGTGCATGTTCGTTTGGTAGCTTTACCTTGACTAAATATAGAAACAAACACTTATCAGAACAAATATTTTTCACTTCAAGAAGACAAGGTGGGATTGATTCCTTGTTAGTAAGGGAGTTGGAGGAGATGAATGAATTGTGTATGAATTCTCTTCCAAGCAATCAGGAAGAAACAAGTTAGAAATTGTCTTCTCGGGTAAACAATATTAGAAAGGAATTTGTCTATTCTAAATGAAGTTAGTAAACAAACCAATGAACCGTTAGTTTCTAGAATTCTGTATTGAAGTGGATACACTAATAGGAAAAACGTTGAAACGTTTGTTGTTACTGAATAGAATCATTAAAAGGTTTTTCCTTATCAATGAACCATCTCATCCTAATCGTTGAATTTCAGCATCTCGAATGAGTCAAATCAAGCTAAAATAGATTCATGGCTGCATTCTGACTCGCCATTAGATAAGAATTTTAATCAGATACAACTAGAGATAAGCAAAATTGACTACTAAACTGATTGGTGTTAAAATAGACTCACATTTACTTACAACTAGATATTCCATTGTGTAGAAATCAATATAAACAAATCATTCATAAAACAATATCCTTGTGTAAATAATGTTTGGGACGTCTCACTTCATTAAAATCTATTCAAGTTGTAGTTTTTGAAATTTGTAGGGATAACGAATATTCATTTGTCATAGAACTGACGTGCGAATATCGAATATTCATTACCAAAAGATGTAAACTGGCCATAAAAGTATATTCCCTACAATCAAACGACAATGTAGACAATATTATACACTCTTACTTTTAATAGGCTTAAAAAAGCAGCTGACGTGTATTAATTAACAGTTATACTTGCATTTTACAAAATCAATATTTATTGAACAAAGCCAAGAAGTATTTCACGAACGTAGTAAAGTTGTCTCTACTAATTCTAATACATAGAATTTAACTTTATGTTGAGACTTTAAGCCGAAATAAACAAAAGAGCTAAATTAATTCGCCCACTAATTATGTACACTGATATGCAAACTTATTGTTAGGCCTCAGAAGCCAATGGGCGGAAATAGATTCCCTAAGTCCTTTTGGTTGAGAACACATGGTCTGAGGCTTGCGGCTGGACGTCAAGGATAACTTGTTTCCACAGTTTATAAAATATTCCCTTTTTGAATATGCCATTAAATTAATACTAACCCACACTACATTTAGACTATTTCAGTGTTACTAGGGATTACTTGGAATCCAAGATCTAGTGGAGTAAACTTCAAAATTTTAAATGGAAACCGGTGATGTGGTATTTCATTTAAACCGGCTATTTAAAGATGAAAACGATAGTGTAATCGGAATTTGTCATTATTTAGTTATTTTATTTTATTGGTCATCGCATATGATTTGTCATGGATGAAACAAAAATCACCCTAAAACACAAATTTGGGTTTGTTTCAGACAAGAAAATAAATATTTATTTATATAAATATAAATAAATATTTAATCAAGAAAGTATATAGGCGATGACAACTTAAATAAAATATAAAGAAAAAAGTCACATACTTTTTTAAAGTCTGATTGCAAAATCGTTTTCAGCTTGAAATGAAGGCGTTCGGTGACGTATCACATGACTATGTTCCCATTTAAAAGTTTGAAGATGACTCGATCTCAAATCCCAAGTAACACCAAATAACAATGAAACATTCTAAATGTAGTGTAAGTTAATATTTTAATTTAATGGCATATTAGAAAATCAAATTACACTGTGGAAACAAGTTAGGGGGTAACTTACTTGATATTCACCCTGTAAACTCACTATAATCACAACGCCCACCCACTCCTCTATCAAATATAAAACTTTAATTTCGTTAAACTCTTGCGTCACTAATTAGGTGAGAGGCTACTTATTCATTGGTAAAGCCTCCTGAGCTGATATATATATAAAATTATATATATATATATATATATATATATATATATATATATAAAACAAATAATAAGGCTAATGTATCTTTGTCGTCTTCAGTTACAAAATATTTTTATTGGACTACTGGTTTCAGAGCAAGAACTCCAAGGTCACATCCACTGTACGTTGTCAACACAGTCCATGGATGTGACCATAGAGTTGTTGCTCTGTAACCGGTAGTCCAATAAAAATATTTTGTAGCTGAAGACGACAAAGGCACGTTAATTTATTGTTTGAGAGGCTACTGTCTTTCTTCTCGTCCTATACCTGTTGTCTTCTTGTTGAACGGTAAGAAATATAAACATTCATCCCAAGGACAAAAGCGACCTTTTGTATACATAATCAAACGAAGAAATCACTTGAGACTGTCTGGTTCGCCGAGCCAACTGTCTCGACACGACACAGTGTGTACCTCCAACTGTATTATTCAGAGTAAACATTTAGCAATTAGTCACTTAATCCATGTTGAATTGATGTTTACAATATCATTGAATTATTTTCAATGGTTCCTCGAGTTCAAAATTCTCTACGGAATTGTGTCAAATTTCGTAACCCAAAGTCGGTATTAAATTGAAGGGTTTGATTAATACAATACGTAAGTTATTATGAATATAATAATGTCATTTAAAACTCCTCGAGACATCATAATTTAAACATAAATAAGTCAAACTTAAATTAAAACACAATATTTAATAGTGTTTCTCATTATAACAAATATATAAAATATTGTTGTGTCTAAAGTTTTCAATTTACATAAAAATATTTATCTTGATTAATTTACTTTGCACAACGTCATTCAAATGTCTAATTACACTGCTTACACTTATTAGCACTTTTTGTTTGGTAACAATATATTATGTAGAATGTATTCTTGTTACTAACTAAGTTCACACACAATGGTCTCGGTAGATTGCGAGGCGATGAATGCCAGCTGTTGGCAGCGCCAGTGGTGGCCGTGATTGCACATTGTGTGTAGATCAGCCACTCGATAGGCAAAGTGAAGAGTTTCAGGCTGGGGAATATTTCCCTGGAACACCACAATTGCTCCAATCCAGATTGCATTAAGTACGATCTTATTAAAATACTTAATGCAATAAGAAGTTGGGAGTCCAGAAGCACCAAGCGACACTTAAGCCCAAGAAACTATAAGCAGAACTGACGATAGTGTGCCCAATGAAGCATTATCAGACAGAAGTAAGAACTCAAAGATATCAAGCGACTCTGAAACCTGAGAAACTATAAGCAGAACTGACGATAGTGTGCCAAATGAAGCATTATCGGAGAGAAGTAGGAAGCTTGTAGGAAGAGGTACTAATAGATTGTACCCCAAGAAACTATAAGCAATGCTTCAATTAAATTCTTTATTGTCAAGAAATGTTTTACAATATATACCGATCATGAGTCTTATTCACTAAAATGTGAACATACATACCACATTGCCTCATTCAATCATACAATTGTTTTTGTTTAATTCAACATTAATTTGCCAATATTCCCTCTTCCTACGCAATTGTTAGTTATCTAAATGTGCCGTCTTCCACTTGTATGCCAATAATTCAATAACATTGTAAAATATTTCTAATGCTAAAAAACGTGTAAAACAAAATGTAACGCTTTGAGCAACTTGCTCGAAGCGACTTTTTAATATTGAGAACCTTCTGAAAAGGCAAGTGTTCGTAAATTACTATTATGTGTCTACAACTTCCATACTCATCTCCGCTATACGGACGTATGTCTCGACCATTAGTCATTTTGACAAAATAGAGTTGTTTTTAAAATTTATATTGTGCTTAATAATGTAACAAATCGGAGAGAAGTAGGAAGCCCAAGAGAATCTATATCACAAGAAACTACTAGCAGTACTGATGCTCAGTAATGAAAGGAGAGAAGTAGGAAGCCCAAGAGAATCTATATCACAAGAAACTACTAGCAGTACTGATGCTCAGTAATGAAAGGAGAGAAGTAGGAAGCCCAAGAGAATCTATATCACAAGTAACTACTAGCAGTACTGATGCTCAGTAATGAAAGGAGAGAAGTAGGAAGCCCAAGAGAATCTATATCACAAGAAACTACTAGCAGTACTGATGCTCAGTAATGAAAGGAGAGAAGTAGGAAGCCCAAGAGAATCTATATCACAAGAAACTACTAGCAGTACTGATGCTCAGTAATGAAAGGAGAGAAGTAGGAAGCCCAAGAGAATCTATATCACAAGTAACTACTAGCAGTACTGATGCTTAGTAATGAAAGGAGAGAAGTAGGAAGCCCAAGAGAATCTACATCAAAAGAAACTACTAGCAGTACTGATGCTCAGTAATGAAAGGAGAGAAGTAGGAAGCCCAAGAGAATCTATATCACAAGTAACTACTAGCAGTACTGATGCTCAGTAATGAAAGGAGAGAAGTAGGCAGCCTAGAGGTACCAAGAAGTGAAATTCAAGAAACTACTGACCGTTCTGATGAGAATTAAGAATGAATATAATTATAGAGAAGTTGGAAATGTAAAGGTACCAAGGAACCTTAGACTTGCACAAGGTTCTAGTCTGAGAACCAGCAAGTAATCGCACGCTTGATATGCACAAACTCGCGTGTGATGTGAGAACGCATATTAGCCCACTTGTCGGACGGTCTAATGTCAATAGTATCATCTGTAATTAATGTAGAGGAAGTCAGCGGCCAACAAGAAGTTTTCGTTTTAGAGTTTTTATTGGGAAGCATGCAGATGTACACAGAAAAATTGGTTCATCATACCTTGAGCAAGGAGCACCAGGTCATGTCTAACAGAAAATAACGTTGTTTTATTTAACTATCGGGAAAGATTATGCGTATATAAAACATTTTGCGTGCTTCAACATTGAAACGATCAATCAATAATACTTGTATTGCTAAATCAGTGTTTATTCACTGATATCAGCTCTAAGCGTCACACATATTTCACGTTCCAACCCACATGGGTCAAGGTGGTACACTTGACCGACGCCACTCTGATTATATTGATGGCATAAGGGTGGGCGGCCAGCCATGAACCAATTCGCCTAGGATAGTTTCAAAGACTACGCCCATTTGAAACGACTTCATCCATCGGCCCTCTTCAAAACTCGTTCTTTACCGGTCTTTTCTTCAAGATTAATCAGACATCTAGTTCTTGTTTGCCTTTTTCATTCAGTTATGTTGTTGTTGTTCAGTTATGTTCAGTTATCTTCTGATTTACTAATTAGTTGCAAACTATATAAGCTTTTCACCGAATGGAAATGTAATTAATTTAAACATTATTACCATTTATGTTAACATCAGAAGAGATAATACCACCTGAAAATCTAACGCTGATTATACAGTATACTGTATGTATAAAATAATTAAATGTTTAATGAAACAGTATATTGTGACTAGGTTAGTTTAAGAGAAGGCGGCGACTTCAGGGCTTCCATGGCTTCTTAGTACGCTTTGCAGCCCCGATAGCTGGCGGTTATGAGGTCTTCCGCAGTTGCAGCACACCCCAGCTTCTTCGTTCGAGCATGTGCTCCGTTGGTGGGCCCCTGCACAGTAGACCGATCTGAACGACCGGCCACTGGGATCTTCTTCACATGTAAGAGTCCCTAGAGGTTTCAGATGTTTGTGGCTCTCTTTTATTGACGGCTTCGTCACTATGGTCGTAGGATGACATGAAGACCCTGGTAGTTCGAATTTGGCAGTCGTCATACAACGAACGTCGTCCGTTCACCGATTAGCTTCCCCTGGTTGACGCCCCGGAACAGGTTCGAGGCCTTCAAGACACGGTTAAAGTAAAGCAGCCTAGTTCTCCCTGTGCAGTACCACTGCATCGCTCTTAAGTGTTTAAAAGATGATGTCTTACTTGGTAGCTGGATCCCTGGGAGACCCAGGTGACTCCATATTAGCCACCTGTTAAGCTCATCGTGTATTAACATGAGGCTCACAAGAATATTGTATTCCTTTGCAGACGGTTGATCTTCTTGGTCTTGAGGAAGGCCGTTGGAGAAGATATAGTTGCTATTGGAGAAATAATTCCCTTCCCTGGGGGTCAGCTGAGGAATAGACCACTACTTTAGCTTCCTTCCTTGACGGTTGAAAGTCGAAAATGTCTGAGGACTAAGTTACTCGATCATTCCCTACAACCTTTTTAAACACAAGACAGATTTTTATTCGCATTGAATAACTTGCTATTTCCCATAGAAAAAGCCGTGCTACCACTATATTTGAATGGTTTAGAAAATAAACAAAAACCAAGAAAAAGTTCTCTTACGAATCATGAAATCCCTTAATTTATTTCTTCATTTAGCTTGCTTGTATAATGCACACTCTCATAGGATCTTGTGTTTTAATTTTTTCATTCTTATTCATTTTAAAAATCTTTGGAGTAAAATTGTCGGCTTGCTAACAAAGTTCCGTCTTATGATAAGATGTAAAATAAATTCAGTAACAGTAAAATGAAACAGGTCGTGAATTGCCACATCCGTCACCTAGACATCCTGGCTGGCGTGGACCAAGGTTGAAGACCTACTGGACTTATTTATACATTCAGCCTAAAAATAACCTGTCAAAAACATGTGTCTGCCCACAGGGCCACAAATACAACCGTAGCTGTGGTCGTTAGTAGAGACCGCCACAACGATGTCTGGTGTCAACATGGGTCTAGCTAGAGAAACTGATAATAAACAGTGAGAGACGTTTATTACTGCCAAACAGTATATAAATTAATACGAATATAAGAGATTAAAATAAAATTTTACTGTGATATGACCCGCATAGTGACTCGTGTCATGGATATTACGAGGCGCCCGCATACATACTACTATGTGAGAGCCCGGAATCATGTGTCCTAGCTATTATGAGACGACTCGCATACTAAGGGAGAACCCGGAATTATGTGTCCTAGTTATTACGAGGCGCCGCATACATACTACTAGGCGAGAGCCCGGAATTATGTGTTTTAGTTATTACGAAGCGTCCGCATACATACTACTAGGTGAGAGCCCGGAATCATGTGTCCTAGTTATTATGAGACGACTCACATACTAAGGGAGAACCCGAAATTAAGTGTCCTAGTTATTACGAGGCGCCGCATACATACTACTAAGGGGGAGCCCGGAATTATGTGTTTTAGTTATTACGAGGCGCCCGCATACATACTACTAAGGGAGAACCAGGAATCATGTGTCTTAGGTATTATGAGGCGCCACATACATACTACTAGGTGAGAGCCCGGAATCATGTGTCTTAGTTATTACGAGGCGCCGCATACATACTACTAGGTGAGAGCCCGGAATTATGTGTCTTAGTTATTACGAGGCGCCGCATACATACTACTAGGTGAGAGCCCAGAATTATGAGTCTTAGTTATTACGAGGCGCCCGCATACATACTACTAGGTGAGAGCCCGGAATTATGTGTCTTAGTTATTACGAGGCGCCCGCATACATACTACTAGGTGAGAGCCCGGAATCATGTGTCTTAGTTATTACGAGACGCCGCATACATACTACTAGGTGAGAGCCCGGAATTATGTGTCTTAGTTATTACGAGGCGCCGCATACATACTACTAAGGGAGAGCCCGGAATTATGAGTCTTAGTTATTACGAGGCGCCCGCATACATACTACTAGGTGAGAGCCCGGAATTATGTGTCTTAGTTATTACGAGGCGCCCGCATACATACTACTAGGTGAGAGCCCGGAATTATGTGTCTTAGTTATTACGAGGCGCCCGCATACATACTACTAGGTGAGAGCCCGGCATTATGTGTCTTAGTTATTATGAGGCGCCGCATACATACTACTAGGTGAGAGCCTGGAATTATGTGTCTTAGTTATTATGAGGCGCCGCATACATACTACTAGGTGAGAGCCCGGAATTATGTGTCTTAGTTATTATGAGGCGCCGCATACATACTACTAGGTGAGAGCCCGGAATCATGTGTCTTAGTTATTATGAGGCGCCCACATACATACTACTAAGGGAGAGCCCGGAATCATGTGTCTTAGCTATTACGAGGCGCCCGCATACATACTACTAGGTGAGAGCCCGGAATTATGTGTCTTAGTTATTATGAGGCGCCGCATACATACTACTAGGTGAGAGCCCGGAATCATGTGTCTTAGTTATTACGAGGCGCCCACATACATACTACTAGGTGAGAGCCCGGAATCATGTGTCTTAGTTATTACGAGGCGCCCACATACATACTACTAGGTGAGAGCCCGGAATCATGTGTCTTAGTTATTATGAGGCGCCCACATACATACTACTAAGGGAGAGCCCGGAATCATGTGTCTTAGTTATTACGAGGCGCCTCATACATACTACTAAGGGAGAGCCCGGAATCATGTGTCTTAGTTATTACGAGGCGCCTCATACATACTACTAAGGGAGAGCCCGGAATTATGTGTCTTAGTTATTACGAGGCGCCTCATACATACTACTAAGGGAGAGCCCGGAATCATGTGTCTTAGTTATTACGAGGCGCCTCATACATACTACTAAGGGAGAGCCCGGAATCATGTGTCTTAGTTATTACGAGGCGCCTCATACATACTACTAAGGGAGAGCCCGGAATCATGTGTCTTAGTTATTACGAGGCGCCTCATACATACTACTAACGGAGAGCCCGGAATCATGTGTCTTAGTTATTACGAGGCGCCTCATACATACTACTAAAGGAGAGCCCGGAATTATGTGTCTTAACTATTATGACGTGTCATACACTACTCAGGGAAGGTTACGTGCTCCCACAGCGCAACCCAAATGCATGCTCCTACAGCACATATTCTCAGAATTTGGGGTGTCTGTACAGCCAACCAACTAATTGGAGGGGTAACTACCTAACTCTGTCATTGTTTAGGCTGCCGGCAATCCCGGTAGTCAATTCGCATTGTTCAGATGGCAGGGCAACTTTAGGATTCACAAAAATTCAACTGTGGTTAACAATCGAATGGCTAAGACGGAACTTGACCTTCCTGTTATCACTTGGATTCTGTTATACTGTAAAGATGCGGTTTTATTTGGGATTGAAAATACTATATTACAATTAAATACAATTTAAATAGTTATTCTTATATAATTTTGCTATTTCAAAAGATATGCTTGCCAAAGTTATCTTTCTCCAAAGACAATGTTTCTTATTTTTGTATTATTATTACAGTATATTGACAATTTACATTATATGTGTGAAGGCCATAATGCTTACAGTGAAGAGCGTGTAATACTTCAATCCTCGGAAGAACGGACTATGAATTAAATAATCAGCGAATTTTTGCCGCATATATCAATTATTATTGGAAAGGTACCAATTAATAGGAAGGTGATAAATCAATTTGCAATCTTTTGCAACTTGTTAAGGAAGAACTGCAGAAATATACTGAGTTATCTTGCAATACTCAGGGCTATCGCTATCAAACTGCCTGTGATAAGAGATTCAGATTCAGATTCTTTATTGTACATATTCATTGAGAACAGAACAAATGTCAAAAATTATGTTAGTGTTACATAAAAGTGTATAATATGTCAGTGAGTGTTGTCAAAGACGCTCTCCAGAAATTCTTTCTCTGTATAGAAGGGTCTGTCTTCCTATTAATAGTACGATTTAAGTGTACCAACAAACCACAGTGGTAATGTAATATATAGGCCTGTGGCAGCCTTTATGTCGTGTCAAACAAAATATCTTCTTTAAGTGCTGTAAAATATAAAAGTAATGAGATAATAAATTTGAATTAAACTAATATCAATTACTTTATATACCTAACAATTAAATGCCGTCAGTGAAATATGGTAATTATATTACGATAAATACTTTGAGATTTATACTGCAACTAAACAATCATAACTCCTCTCATGAACAAGTATTTTTCAAGCTATCAGAAATATAAACCGATTATACTCGTACATCAATATTTTTTCACTACACTACTATGAGTTCAGCTGTTTTCGTTATGTGTTTAAAACCTGCGAAACATCATATTTTCAACAGGTGTCTATTGTTTACTACCGAAAGTAACATTGTTTACAACCGAACATTTTCCACAGTCAACAACACCTGTTTTTAAAACATGTTTCTAATTTAATAAACAGTTAACATTCCAAAAATGAGTTTTTATTCCGTAGTGTAGTGAAAAGTATCGTTCAAAACTCGAGTGAAAGTGTTTTGTATGTTCTCGACCATTCGAAGTGCTCGACAAGTCTCGCACTTCAAACATATGGTCTCGAACATGCAAAACCCCACTTTCCACTCTTGTTATGAAATATACTATTGTTTTTATGTTCGTATTTCTGATAGATTGAATAATACTTCTTAATGAAGAGGGATGTCGATTGTTAGTTACACTTTGTAACTCACAGTATTTCTCATAATATGATTACTATATTGAAATGACAGTTTTTAATTTTAACTATTAAATATGAGGTGATATATTTTATTAGTTTTTCTCAATATTCAACCTTCATACTCAACGCGCGCTTACTGACGCACTCACGCTGTATGAATAGTTGGCTAATAGAGGACTATCAATACTAAAATCATGTAACTTTCTATTTATTATTATTTGTTATGTTATATTTAGAATAAAGAGACTGTAATTTTCATATCAAATTTGTTTGTAATGCAACTTATTCACATTTTATTTCCTTCAATATTTCAAATGTCGATCTTTTAACGTTGTCACATAGACCTCTGTTTACGTAGGAGGCGATGAATACACGTTGAAGGATGCAAGTAAAATAAATTCAAACACCTGTTACATTAGAACTCAAAAAATATATAATTTATTAGCTGTCATCATCGATATTATGTTTATTCCCATTGCAAAAGAGAATTAAGCTCCGTTGTAAAACTAAGCTACCAATTATTAAAGTCAATTTGGAATTCCACCTTGTAGCAATAATTTTTTCAGTATCCTAAATAGATATGAACATCAATGTTTTTCCCTTTTACTCATTTAATATTTTTGGTGTTGTAACAATTTATGTATGAATAAAATTAACTTTGAATAAATTAATGTATAGTAACTATAATAATTAATCTTGAGAGTGAAGTCAACAGCACGGTAACCTACTGTTTATTTATGTTACCGTTACTTTTCTATAATTTAATCCACTGTCAACTTTTGATTTTGTCAAAACTTACCTAATACAAGAAGAGCATTAACTTACTCTTTGTTCTTATCATTTCATGGAATATACAGTCACTCATTTTAAATTACAAATTGAATTATATATTCATTACAATTCACACTATAGCATGGAATTACTATCAATCCTATAAAAATATTATTTTATAGTGTATGGGTAGATATTTTGAGAACATTAGAACTGAAGAGTAATTACACATAGGCAAAAAATATCAGAAAAAATACATTTACAAATAGGATTCGTTGTAATTCTATTTAATGCAACCCCTCTTGTACAGTAGTTTTATATATTGACATTTGACATTCAAAAGGGTAGGTGCCGAAGCAGGGGGGAGAGATTACAGATAAATAAGCAGTTCTTTCAGGATTTTTCAAACAAATAAATTAATTTATAAATGTTTTCCAAGTATGAGAAACAAACGCGTTTTAAAAAATTTAAAAAAAAATTTTAAGTCTGTTTTCACACACCTCCAGTGAATGAAATTGTCATTCTTTCGCCCGACCCTGTGCCGATAACCATAGACGATTACCGTCGGCTTCCCTCTCTCGTTTCGATTAACTCCATGTTGAACTCTTTACACACAACTGAGTAAAGTCATGTGTCATCTGCCCTCAACCCCTTCTGCCCCTCCAGGCACTTTTGGACATTCACGTTTTCCAAATTGGAAATGTTTTGTTGTTTCCTAATTTTTGAAATGAAATATTAATATACAAAAACTAAAATACGCTAAGTAATCAACATTCTCTAACACAATACTTACAAAAAGAATAATCAAACATAATATTTTTGAGGAAAAAAATACGTAAAACATCGCTTATCCATTTGAAAATGGCCTTATGGAAAATGAATCCAAAATGGCCGGCCAGTACAGCTCCCTTGGTGCGCCATTTAATTCCCGATCTTTCATTAACCACCCAATAATTAAAACAAAATTACCGTACAGCCAAAATATTCTTAATTTGAATTTATGGAAGCCGTTTTACTTAAGATAAAACACAAAAACTTTGTCAAGGATTAAGTCTCTTACTAACAATCGCACCCCAACGATGGAAGTGTCAGTGACGGGTGAAGAACTGTTTGAATACACCTGTTTTTGGAAAATGAAAACAAACTTTTTTGTAACTATTTTACAGTTAAATATGTTAAACTTAAGATGTATTTAATGACGATTTTAAATTAAAAACTCGAAATACAGCATCAACTTATTGTCCACTGAACAGAATATTTAATAATCATATATTTTCACTACAACCCGTAATAACAATGGACACTTACCGTAGAGAAGCATGTCTGGCAAGTAGTAAAAAGCTGTCGAAAACTACTGTATTGGGAAATCGACTTTTCAGCGGTGGCTTGGAAAAGGCCAGCTTAACATAACTTCCATACTCATTTCGAAAATATACACTGAATACATCCTATGATTGGGCCGGACAATCAACGGCCTGCGCATTATATTTAGCTCATATAAGAGTTTCAACAGCAGAGGAGAATAGTTCCACCACTGGTGTGGCTAACTCTTAAGTGTTCAACATTCAACAGTATTTAGTTGAAAAAATAACTGCAATGAACTGTAAACACTTGTGTGGTTGCCATTTATTGATTGCACTATTATTTATTGTGTTCTTGTTATTAATTGTTATTTTAATTATCAAAAATCACTTAATTTAATCGTTAAGCTTGATTTGTTAGTGTTAACCAAACCAACCAATGGCCACTGCTGCTTAGTGGGTGGGGCTTATTACTTCCGTCTTGCAGTTTCCATGACAACATTAAACGGAATAACACAGTATAGCAAGAGTAATTCTATCTCTCACTTCCACCACTATCCATTTTTCTTGCACAGATGCATTCAGAGGGTCACTTTCTAAGCGGCCTATCTATATTGCACGCACAGAATGCGTGATCCTTAACACGAAAGGTACTTTAAACAGAAAATAACAACATTTAAGAAATAACATTCTGAGAATGGTGATAACCGCACTCACCTCTGGAGAAACAGGATAGCGAGTAGTAGAATTATTATACATAGGAAAATATGTAATCATATTATTTGTTTTATTTAGATTGATAGAAAAAAATACATATACTCTAAATACTTTTTGATACATAACAATTATTTTTTAAATAAAAAATCTGCGAAATAAATAATTTATTGATCAGATTATAAATTTAATAACTGAAACAGAATGTTGGAAGAGAGGCTTGTAGAAAGAAAATGGCACAACAGTAATTATATTTAACACACAATTTCCACAAATGAACCTAATATTTTTAACAAACAACATAATTCTTGGGGACCTCGTCTTTTATCACAGCATACGGTAGACATACGAGAGGTGTTTTTAATACGAACTTGAACCAAATTAACTCATTTGGCCAACTCAAAGTCCTTAGACCTCCAAATGAGGCGATGTTGAGTATAAAATGACATCAGGGATCAATTAATTCCGGCATCAATGGCATTAACGGGGATTGCACAAAAACAAAAGTTGAGTGATTGCCGGACCAATAAGGTAAGAGCGGGAGGTACAAAGTCCCCGGGGACCTTGTGGGGTAACGGGGTCAGGCTGGGCCCGCGGGGCCTCACCAACCGATAACTACTAACGTGGAAGATATCCTTAACGCGTTAATTACATGGCCCACATTCATATTCTGCAACCGCCTAACCTTGTGTACGTCAGAACCTAATGAAACAATTACAACTTCAACAGACTAAAATACTAATAAAAACCTAAGTATAATGAAGTCAACATTATTGACATAATTTATGTACTTCTTCCTGTTTAATTTATCAAAGTACTTTGGTAACACCTTCAATTAATAATACTGAGAATTGATAAACTTTAAGTCTTGGTTTTTAAAACAAAAGCTAAATGCCGTACTAAAAATATATGTGAATATTTATCAATTTTATTATATATAAATAAATACTTATCCTTAGGAGTTCTGTGTAGGGCGGGCGGACTCTGTTACTGTTTTTTATAATAAATTACACGGTGAGGCAGTTTTATTACAGTAACAGATATTCCACGCAGTAAATATAAATAAATTGTACACTTACATTCTGAGTTCTATATATGTAGTCTGAATAAAATAACTTTGGTACTGACGGAACGGCCTAGCGCCGCTGGTCTGAAATGGCAAAACTCTGAGTTATAATTTGCTGTCAAACTTAAAATAAGTAAGGAATAGTGTCCTCCATGTTATATTCTTTAAGAAAAAATTATGCTGGAGATTTTGCTTTAACTAATTTGCTTTGTATTGGGATATTTGTGTTTAACACGTTTTTATGAGTGGAATTGCGCGTGAGTCGTCTTTAACCTGTCACTGTAGCGAGAATAATAATAATAACATTATTTCTTGTGGATGGATGACAGTTTAATTCATTGTCATTAGTTCTGTATAAGTCTCACTTAATAATTCAAACAATATAATGAGAACTAGAATCTACAGTTTCCGGTGACAACCGCGTCAAGGTACTATCTACAATATTTACAAGATGACCAGACGTTTCGCCCATACTGTGATGTGGCATCCTCAGTGGTTTCTCTGAGATGGTATGGGCGAAACGTCTGGTCATCTTGTAAATATTGTAAATAGTACCTTGACGCGGTTGTCACCGGAAACTGTAGATTTTAGTTATGACACCGGCCGCTTAAGCCTTAGTTCTAAGATTAAGATAGTGAGAAATTAATTTTTTTGAAAACCCTTGCAAAGTCGGAAACGACAAACGCTAGACAAAGTGTAGTATTTTTTTATAAGTGTGGTATTTATTATAATATCATCAAAGTGTACGGGCGGGCGGGGGGAGGCGGAATTTTGATCCGTGGGGTCAGGTACAGACCGCTATAAATATTCTAACTAATCTCTTTGCCGCTCAGGCGGCGTTTTGATACGCGAAGGAAAAAGTGAAAGTGGGAGTGGTGGCGAGAGTAAGGGAATTTTGGGTTGATTGGCAGAAAATACAGTTGTACGTTACCTCGTAGATCAACGATAACTTTTGGAGCTGCCTCCGTAGCACAACTTGTTACAATTAACAGATCAGGGTGCAGACTGAAGACATCCCTGCATACCACATTTTTTACACGTATCGGATATTACTCATTTGGTGGTTCATCAACTCAGTTTCCAAAGGAGAATTCTTGCTTAAGAATCTGCAGAGGCTGGCATCCATATTGGATTTATTACCATAGCAGCAATATTAGCATTAAAATCAAATAATTTGATTGTTTATCATTCAAATTTTGTGAATGAGGTGTCATTTTAAACGTAACAACAATGCAGTACCTACTTATTTTAAAAGCTATATTTTTAATATACCCAGTAGCTCATCTGAAAAAGAGTGAAATTAAAATATGTTACTGTACTTTGAAAACTTGTATTAATTTTTCCACTTGTTTATTCCATTTTGTTTAGGTACATAAAATACATAAGAAAGTTCGCTTTTTCGTAATTATTTACTTGGTGTTAAATATGAGTATATAACAATTAAACAACCATAAAACTGCGGCTAAAACTGCTGCTCCACATCGAGGAGGTGACAAAAATATATTAAGATCGTTATATTTATTTTAAAGTAAGAGAATCACTATATTTTTTTTACATTATAATTTCAATATCTATAATTGAAAAATTAACTTAAATACATTTTCTTAAAAAAAAAAATAAACACAAGCATGAAAAAAGAATTTCGAATCAACTGAAAATTATACAATGTAAACTTGATTTACACACTCAAAAACACAAAAAAATCAAGAATTTGTGGCTATTAAATTATATTCTAAATTGCCTTATAATTTAAGAAATTTGGAAGTGAAACAATTTTTAAAAAATTACATGCAACTATTTATTAGCAGAATGTTTAAACAAAAGCGAAGACTTCTTTAAAATTCAAGTATAATTTATGTGTACATTTTATTCAACATTATATTTATTATATTATATATTGTAATACCTTAGCTCAGGTTTGGTGCAATCAAGATTATAAAATAAAAATGTGGCTTTTAAGCCATAGTTTAGGCATTATTGTAACTAATATAATACAACGAATTTAATTCAATGAAACTCAAAATATCATGAAGTAGGTGAGCGGAATTCACTTTTATTTTAATGACATTTTAATTGGTCCGTTTATTTTTTTACACCTTTAATTTACTTATATAATTTTATTTATTATATAAAATACAGACGGTAGGCGTCCGTTTACCTAAAAAGTACACCTATTTCCTCCCCGTTTGTGGACGTTAATTATAATGTTGTTTTTTACATTTATAAAATTGCTATCTATCATTTAGTTATAATTTCGATTTTTAACTAACTTTAATTTATTAGTAATCATAATTTTATGTTTACTTTCTAAATTTAATTACAATGCAAAGTAGGTTGTTTAAAAAATAAAGCCTATGGGGGCGATTATTATTATTATTATTAAATAATGTAACTGTTAGATTAAAAATTCAAATGAATTCAAAACGTTTCATAACCATTGATCGACAAAGATATTATACATAGTCAATAATGAAATTAGTAAATTAATCACTCTAGAAGTGTTCACGATCAGTTTCAGACATCAAGCAACAGTAATAAGAGTCAATACGATAGCAGAGTCAGTATACCTAAAGCAAATATATCTATCTATCATTTTGAGTTAAAATGTTTCTGCCGAGTGACCGGCATGTAACCCCTCGGTTGTTCACTCCTAAATTCCTCACCAGCTGCCTTCCCTCCCTGTTCGGCAGTCTCACTTTTCTTTCGCGGATCAAAACGCCGCCCAGAGGAGCAACCAGTTGGGTTGACACTTTTATGACGGTCTGTGCCTGACCTCACGGATCAAAACTCCTACAGCCACGATCGAGTGGGCCAATAGCACGTGTAATGGGGGACTGAGTGAGTCAATATCACAGTACGTGTACAATCGAGCTATTGTGCAATTTTTAAAAAGGCAGAGTACATGAGTTCATTAAATACAATATCCACCATAAAAAAGTGGTTGGTTTTTAAGTGCAACCATACACAGAGATACAAAAGGCTCAGATACACAAAACTTAGATAATTAAGCATGTTTATGGACAAAAATGATCAATTTCCAGTTACATTTTGCCATTTCAGGCCTCTCGTAAGTATTCGTCTAAACTTGGCTGGACGTTGGGACGAGCACCAGGCTTAGAGTACACAGTTCTTTCCCACAAATGTCCAAAGAGCAGAGCGATTATAACGGTGCTCAAAGTGTTGACAACTGCCGAATTGTACTCCCTCACGGTCGATACTCCCTTGCAAGGGGGAAGTCAAAAGTAATGGAACTAGAGGCCAGAGAAGTAACAGGGATATTTAATTAAACATATTTTATTATATCCATTTAGACTTTATTAAGGTTGCCGTTAGCGAAATACGCCAAGATATGCTTTCCTATTTCAAAGATTCTGTCCATAATAATGAACATATACGGAGGAACTATGTTCATTAGTTGGACCATAAGTTGATTTTTGTTAAAAAGTTAATATTCATATAATTCTCGTACATATAAATATGAGAAACTTTAAATGTTATACTGAACAATTTTAAAGTATAAAACTCATAAAATCAACTTATAGTACATTGGAATGTACCATACGGTGTTCTTCATAACTCATTATAATAATAATCACAAACCATACAGTTGAAATATAACGGCATGTTTTAGCCCGCTGACGGTAAGATTGTATATAATCTGTCGAGTTTCCAACGGTGACTAGACAGGTTGGCAAACTTAATAATTAAGACGTATCCAACTTTTGAAATAATCCTTGTGTCTTAATTGGCGGAAGCTTAAATGATCCAGACCAGACTACGAACATTGGAGGAAACCAACATCTAAGTTTTGTTTGAATTACTCCATCAAGACCCACCAGCGGAGCAGCCATCTAGTAGTACATGACACGCGAGTCCAGGCATCATTACCTGATAATTTTCTGTTCCATTATCTGAGTGCTAAACTATGTACGTGGAGCATGATTACGTTCCTTGCTCGGTCCGCACATCGCAGGTATGAAATGACGTGACCTACTTCCCCCCCCCCCCGTCACGTGATATACGGGCACATAAACAACTCTACTGCAATAGGGCGAGTGTGTGTAAACTATGCTTCGAGTTAGGTCTTGATGCCATCGACTGAGGCCTCCAAATAGATTATGAGCAACAGTTTGTATTATAGCTAAAGTCAGATTCCCTCTCGTTACAATTAAAGGTTAACAGAACTAAAGATTATATTATATAATAATTTATATAGTTCTAATAATCATTTGGCACAGTCGAGTGACCATGCGGCACTGGCATGTGATCCAGCGTCACGCACAGTTTGGTACCGTTTCAATAAAATGTGTTTAAAAAGATTCCTCCCTATGTTTTTTAGAAGATACTCCCTTCCTTTGAATTCTCCCCTGATCTTATTCAGGGATAAAATCTTACATTTTGGAAAGACCATTTAAAGCAATATTTGGTGGTGTGTATTCAGAAAACTTCGTTGCCAGTTCAGGAGTACCACAAGGCTCTGTTGTTTTCCTTGATATTAATAAACGACACAACATCTGTCTTGAACCAAAGAATACACATCTTGCATGAACTGTGAAGACCAGTTCCCTTCAGTTCGCTGATACAAGAGACCATCTGAGCCACCTCACCGGAATAACGGCGATGATCACTTATGTTGAAAAGTTATGTTGTCAGCCCAATTATAAGTTAAGTACGTTCATATGTGACTACAATAAACGGAAGTGAATTGCTAAACATATTTATGACTATTATATATATGAGAATGGAAACTGGCTGGCTGTTGAACGACCTTTTTTCCCGTAATGTGGTATTCATGAGTTCCGTCAAGGATTCATGCATGTCACCTACCCCTGCAGTCAGCTCACAACCCATTATCAAGGCCAAAGCAGACCTATTAGAATGAATACGAATTCATCACCAGAGTGATTGATGCGAAAGGGGCATTTCAGGAGGTAAAGAGCCGACAGATCAGAGAAAATCATGAATAAAATTAGCACAAATGAATAAATGGAACATAAATAAAACGAGAATAGACTCAGCATCACTTGAGCAGCAAGGTTGTTGAACCTTTGAGGCGGCAGAGCAGACAGTTCGGGAACATGTGTACAACAGCTGATACGTTGACAGTGTTGCCAACTTGAGCGGCAAAAACACCTCGACCTGACACAGAGAAATGTGCCGAGCCACTGGCTTTGTAATGAAAGTGTTTGGGCAGCGTTCAACAAATTATCGGCAATGTCTGAGCGTATTCATGCCTGAGCGAACGAAGGCAAATCAAAGAGTTTTAAAAGATAATATTTACGCTAGATTAAAACAAAAAAATGGGTGACTCCTGCTAATGATCTGTCGGAATATTGATTTCAATACATTATGAAAACTGTTCAAGTCTAGTACTGGAAGTATGTGGTGCTATGTACTGTACCAGTGTTTAATTTTTATCACATTTACAAGGAGAATGCTAACATGTTATCTAATGACTTTATACAATAACAAAAATAGTCCCAATATAGCAAACATTCATAAACAAATTCTTCTTGGAATTCTGCTGTTAATAAGTGTTTACGAATAAAAATATACATCTTGTCTTAGTTAAACATGAATTTGGATGTATGAAACATTGGCGTAGCAAATTGGGATCCGAACCCCCCCCCCCCACCTCCCCCGAAATATTGACATAATAAATTAAGTAGGCATAGAGAGTAGACGAAAAAGGAGATTTATTATTACTCTTGTCTACATATATTAAATGATCACACCACTAATAGAGACAAGTTTTTCATTTTGTTTAAATAATAAATTAACAAACGATAAGTTTGGGCTCGGCTGCTTGGTTAGTGTAATGAATGGGATATTTGTATTGATAGCCGAGTTTCGACTTACACGTTTCTCGCCATGCTCGTCAATTGTTTGTCAGGCACCACCTCCAGGATAATGAGGATTGGAAATGAGTTATGTTCTGACATTAATTTCTTTGGTTCACCCTTACAAGTGTTTAGCTATGTTGTTAAGTTATTAAGCAATTTTTTATATTAATTTATTGTTTTTTATGTTATTGCAGATTATCTCAATAATATTTTATTTATAATGTTATAGTATTATGTCTATAACATTATAAATATAGACAGTTTTTGTCAGTTGGTTATTTTATGTAGGTGCTGTCTTCAGGACAATATTTTAGTTTACCCTGTAAGTGTCATATCCTTATTATTTATAGACATATTAATTGTTGCTGTTATTCGTTTTGATGTTGTTATGTGTTTATCTTTTTTATATAACTGTTGTTGTTAGAGGTTTATCTTGTTTCATTAATCAAAATCCCATACCAAACTAAAAATTACAATTGCCATAGATTAAAACCTAACCTGAGTGTAAAATTGATTTACTACTTACTCCTCTTTCATCCTCTGGTAGCTCAGTTGGTAGAGCGGTGGACTGTAGGAGGGATAGTAACCGATATCCATAGGTCGCTGGTTCAAATCCGGCCCGGAGGAAATGCTTTTTGCCATTCGTAAAACATGCCTCATGATGGCAAAAAGCACATATACTGCAGTGCTGCACTTCTTTATTTATTTATTTATTTTTTTTAATTATATTTTAGTCGCTGTCATTGTAATGATTATTTGAGAATAAAACTATCCTACCTTGTTGGATATATTTATGGGGTTGCTGCTAATTTTGTGCCTGACTAGGTAAAACGTTTTTAATTAACTTGCCTAATCGTTTAGGTGTTTAAAAATTGTTTTCAAAACGTGTTTAATACAATTTGTATAAAACAAAAATATACTTTATACTTATTATAATATATTTCTTGTAACTACACAACAATTTTTAAAATTTTTTTACTAATTTAAAAAGGAGATCAAAGGACTAAAAGATAGTCAATCACACTAATGGCCGGGTAATTTTGAAATGCATTATTTAATTAAACGCCATTAAACGTGTTTTTATCAATCAGCAAATGATAACAAAAGATTCCTTGCAGTAATCAGAAAATACAAGGTTTGAAAACGTATCGAAACTGACATTTGAATAGGTTGTGTTTATTTGGATGCAATTATTGTTAATCTGAGCTGCTATTTGTACTGCGTGTTCAACCAAGCCATTATCAGGCGCACTCGAATAAGAATCACCGCCTCTTATCAGAGCTATTAATAGCGCTATCTCTACCCCTTCCCTCGCCTCCAAAGTTTCATTCACACATCCGTCAAACGGCGACACTGCTAACAATAGACTACTGCATTTATGGGACCAAAGCCTTTGAATTGTTATAAACATTCAACAAGTGTACAATACTCAGTTGTCTAAAGAGTTCTCATCTAATCTAATTCTAATTTCGAAAATGTGACATTCCCAGATATTTTTCATGGCACAATCTTTTGTAGATACTGCATTCGGTCATTAAATTCTGATCAAATCACTATAATTCGGATTTGATCAATCACGCTCGATAATTATTTACATTAAATATTGAAGGTGGCGGAAAGAAGAACGTAAAAAGCATCTATAAATCTAGTCCACTGAGAATGAAGTTTTTAATTAACATGCTATGGAGAAAAAAGCCCGTTAATTCAAACAAAAAATGTTATTTTTACTGACGGGTTTAAACTACGTCGTACCAAAAATGTGTCAAAAAATAATGTACCACAGAAAAAAATATACAGATGTCGCTTTCTTGTGGTCGCAGCGCACACCTCGGTGGCAGTTATATGTAGTTTATATCCTCATAAATCTGTAGTAATTATTACTACGTTGATCTTTGAGGATGTGTGGGTAATAATAACGGGATTGACAAGGTTCTGCCCTTTAATCGCATGGCTAAGTGGAGAACTAACTACTCGACACACATTTAGGGCTCTATTGAATGCGACTTGTTTCCTGCTTTGATGTGGTTTTACTTAGAACTATACCCTGTTTGAATTTCATCTCGATTTATAACTTTTCCAAAAAGCCATCCATATATTTTGTATGTGTACCGAAAAAATGTGACCCTAGATTAAGTAATAATGGTCTTTGTTTGTAAAGTAATATACCAGTAAAGTTTACAAGTTATTTATTAGTTGAGACTGTGTTCGGTCTGTGGAAACACATGGACACGAACCACCTCTCACGTATACATCTCACAGTCGCTATGTCGGACGTAAACATAGTACAAGCGATTATGAATCTGTTATATTAAAAAATGAACTAAATGATAAAAACCTTTTTTCAATTTTTTTTCATAATACGAGTATATTCCTTTGAATCCTTCTGGTCTGAGGAAGGTGAGCGTGGTTCACTCAAATCGACCACCATAATATATGTGCATTTTGTACTTGTACTGTAATATATTTGTGTATTTTGTACTTATATTGTAATATATTTGTGTATTTTGTACTTATATTGTAATATATTTGTGTTGTGTGACATTCACTTGTACTGTATATAATATAATACGTATTATTATAGTTAAAAAACTATTTAATAATTATTTATTAATTACTTACTCAGGTTTAGAAGTTTAACAACTTTTTGAGTATTATTTAATCGATTGTTTTCCATTTAAACTATTATCAGAACTTTAACGTAAAATATTAGGCCTAAATAAAAAATATATTTGTTTTAGTTAAGAAGCAAATACATAAGTTAAAGTATAAAAATGTTTTTTTTAAGTTTTGCTAACCAATAATTATATTATATTATATTATAAATTATATTATACTATATATTATATATATATATATATTATATATATACTATATATTATATATATTATATATATATACTATATTATACTATTAATACATAAACAGGTTTTACTAAATTAATATCCTTTTCCAGTTCCAAAAGAACGGTTGGAGGAATACACGTTTTTAAATTTATAAAAAGGACGAGTCTTGCTAAGGTTTCTGACTACTAGTTTCTAACTGAGAACAATTGTCGTTATTGTACCTTCGAATAGCATCTTTAGCATTTTTGAATCATTTGTAATTGTACAAAAGTGTGGATTACCATCCACAAAATGAATCTAAATCTATTGGCAGCGCAGCGACACTGTAAATATCGACATTAGCTCCAGCCACCTTATTAATCAGTTCTCCAATTACGATATGGTAATGTGCAAACACCTTTTACAACCTTTCCAGCTGGGCGGTGTCGACTGTATCCCAGTGGTTACGACACGTGTGCACCGTCCCCTGAATATTGTTCACATTGATGGTACTAATATAAAATAAACAATGCGCGAAATTATTAAAAAGCCGAAAATAGAAGAACCTTCACATGGAAAAGTAGTTAAACAATAAAGAGCTGGGTGTGTTCTCCGTGTGTTCTCGGAGTGTTCTCGGTGTGTTCTCGGAGTGTTCTCGGTGTGTTCTCGGAGTGTTCAGAGAAGAGTCAGGTGCTGGGCTGATTATTTTAAACAAATTTTACTTCTTGAAGCCTTGAAAAGAAATTTTGTATGAAACAACAAGTTCTTTATTATTAATTATGGTTAGTTCAAGGGTTTAAAAATAAAATACATAAATAACTCGTAAATAAATGCTTTTTTGTAACAAGCATAGACACAAATTGGATTGACAAGGTAACCTAAACTAACTATAAACAGGGTTAGTCCAAAGTCTTGAGACACGCTGATTACTTGTTAGTGTGTTGGAGTAGATTATAGAACGACCAAACGTATGACATGTTTATAAGGTACAAAAATGTGTACCATTGGGTAATCGAGCCCACAAAACCAAAATTGAATAGTTTAAGGCAAAACATGTTTAAATATCAAACTCCATCGTGTCACTCTATCTAAAAGTCTTGGTAATATAAAATGAACGAAGCGACCCTCTCAACAATATGATGAATAGGGGCTAGGAAAATGTACATTTTTGTGCTTTGTTAGTGATTACAATAACACACAAACAGTGGTGATTACACTAACACACACACAGTAGTGATTACAATAACACACAAACAGTAGTGATTACAATAACACACAAACAGTAGTGATTACAATAACACACAAACAGTGGTGATTACACTAACACACACACAGTAGTGATTACAATAACACACAAACAGTAGTGATTACAATAACACACAAACAGTAGTGATTACAATAACACACAAACAGTGGTGATTACACTAACACACACACACAGTAGTGATTACAATAACACACAAACAGTAGTGATTACAATAACACACAAACAGTAGTGATTACAATAACACACAAACAGTGGTGATTACACTAACACACACACAGTAGTGATTACAATAACACACAAACAGTAGTGATTACAATAACACACAAACAGTAGTGATTACAATAACACACAAACAGTAGTGATTACAATAACACACAACAGTAGTGATTACAATAACACACAAACAGTAGTGATTACAATAACACACAACAGTAGTGATTACAATAACACACAAACAAGAAATCGGGGTGACTCCAGACTTTTTAATTTATTAAACTTGGTGATATCCGTAAAAATGATTCACAAAGATGACAGTTTTAAAATAGAGACCATACTTTGAAATGACTAAACTCATAAATATATCCAAATTATTTTTTACTTTGTAATTAGTTGTAATTTGTAACATGAATGCTTGGGAAGAGTTATTTATTTTTAAAGAAAAATGTAAGGATCGTGATAAATTAATGAATGAACAGGTTAATTTTGATTCCGAAATAGTTTTTAATAATGTATTTTCAGCGAATAAAAGAAGAGAAGTAACAGAAAATAGGAATTAACCAATAATATCACAGCAGCCGCCATTTTGACGATTCCAGCCAATGGGGTCACGTGATCATAGGCCTATAAATTGAGTTGTTGAACACCGTTTTCCATTCTTTTGTGAATCCCTCTGGTCTGAGGAAGGTGAGCGTGGTTCACCGAAATCGATCACCATAATATTTGTGCATTTTGTGCTTATATTGTAGTATATTTGTGCATTTTGTGCTTATATTGCAATAAATTTGTGTTGTGTGACGTTTACCTGTACTGAATTAGTTGTGACAAGAGTGAGTTTGCTATGTCTCAGTAGAAGACACCGAAAGACGGATAACAACCTGACATAATAGAACAAACAGCTTTACAACATATCATTAACCAACAAAATCGTGTTTTTTTTTTTAGATTTTGACAAGAAATCGTACAGCACCTATTTTTGCAGTTTTTATTTGATTTGAACAGAATTCAAAAGCGAGTTTGCATAGTTTTGTATGAATACTGTAGTTTATTTAGATTATTTAGTTGAAAATAACAATTGATAACCATAGTTGCTACTAGACAATAAGAGATATTAAACTAATAATAATAATACCCTTTTATTGTTACATATTTGATAATATTTCTAAGATATAAAAATTTGCGAATATTATAATCAAGCTTAAAACAACGCCGGAAGTTTTTCTAGTTGGGGATTCCCTTTTAATTCACAGTACCTTATTGTGGCGTGGAACTATAATGTCTCTAGAGTGAGTGGGCGGATGGAGGTCCTCCAGTCACCGACATGGAGTTCTAGAACAGAGTGCGCAAATAGGACTGACATTTCAAACAGCTGATAGTATTGAGGCAATTACAGAGCGGACCTGTCAACCAGTAAACACGAATTCCCTATCGAGTCTTGTTAAGGTGTTGCCTTGATCTACTAAAGAGTGGTAAAGTTATGAACATGAGTATAACTGAGCCTCTTTCAGAAATGAGTTCTGGATTACATTTATAGTTAAGTCTTCTGTGGCTCCACCCTTAGGTACATTACCCACCCTAGAAAGACGTGCGACTTTACGCCACTGCCGTGTCATTCCATCAACAAGCGGAGGGTAATTTAATTTTCTTCAGTTGGTAGCCATGATCCAGATTGTAATAGGACTACCCTAGTCATGTTGTGCCTTAAAACCAAGAACTGCAAGCAGGTGCGTGTATCTAATTATGCACATTTCAATATGAACTTTACGATATATTGTCACTATTATTTGAAAATCAATTTAATATAAATTGAAGTTTGGTACATATTTAAACATGGAAATCAGGCTTAAATGCCTGAAATTGGAACTCCAAGGTTACATTACCTTAAATGCCTGTAATTGGAACTCCAAGGTTACATTGCCTTAAATGCCTGTAATTGGAACTCCAAGGTTACATTGCCTTAAATGCCTGTAATTGGAACTCCAAGGTTACATTGCCTTAAATGCCTGTAATTGGAACTCCAAGGTTACATTGCCTTAAATGCCTGTAATTGGAACTCCAAGGTTACATTGCCTTTTAAATTCTGTAAAATGCATCTTTCATAATTTTAAGCGGATATGGTCATTAATGGAACTACTAGACCTAACAAATACTGCTCGAGTGATCAAGTGCATGCGCCATTTACAGGGAACGGAGAATTAGGGACAAGCACGATGGATGTGCATGTACCACAGGGTACAGTGTGTCTTTTACAATACGTAAATTATAAGACAAACTGTCTCAATTTATCTATTTCATCGTATACATTTTGAAACATGGAAGTCAACCGACGGAGCGCTACACTTCCCCTCCGTCGATGCAAGTAACTGACTTGTACGAGTGAATATAAATTTATGTTACAACTACGTTAAAATTATGCTTAAAAATGCATTTCAGATGCATAGATTTGTATTTAAATAATATATTTTTATTTCAAACCCCATCAATAAATTAGATATAGATTATAAATTATCATCATTGGATGATTATTTCAAACGATAATACTGTCCTGGAGAATGTGACTTACGGGTATACGACCTACGAGTAAGAGATAAATGCAGCGAAATGTTCCTAACAGAAGTAGTTCTTTACTGGGATTCTTGCAACTTAAAACAAAACTATAAACGATAATTTACTAAAATAAAATAGGGAGACGTTATCGAATCGGCAACGAGACATCAAGGTCAGCACAGTCGACTGTGGTTCTAAAAATAACAACAAATGGATTCAACCTTGACTGGTGGAATACATTATTTGTGCTGACCGAGCGGTGGCGACTAGTTATGGCAAACTGATTGTAAAACACACGTTTAAGTACCTAAAATAACACGCAAGCGACGGAACGTCTATGAGTCAATACTCTCAGTAGGATTTATATAAAGATTACAGAGTTGTTATGTATATTATTTATTTTATGAAAATGTTAAGTAAACAACGATAAAAATACAACAGAAACTCACCAACCACTCGCTAAATACAACAGTGCAAACAATGTTTATTGAATCTTCTCATCGGTCGTTCAAAATATACAAAAGTGCACACATCGTTTATTAAATCTTCCCATCAGTCGTTCAAAATATACAACAGTGCAAACGTTGTTACTTGTGGAGACTCGCGGACTAGCGACACATCAGTGCAATTATTATTGTATATTGTAGTGACTCAAAATATAAATTTCTGTAAGTAATTTTAAAATAACAGTTTTTCATTCAAACTAAACACTACCAAAATATAAATATTAAAATAATATCAAACATCAATATCAACATTTGTTATCAAAACTGCTAAGATTACCTTCTAACGTGAAAACAATATTTGTAGCAATTGTGTAAACGTAGTTGGTTCGATATGCTTTATCCGGGTGCTAGGCCAGATGACCAACACAATACACCATGGTTAGTTCACCAATTGCGGCGAGGCGTGTTGGGCGCTCCTGCTCACGGAGATATGCAGTAATAGTACCTTACCGCCGCTTGAAGATTGCTATCTATCACACGATAACACGAGCGACTAGGACAAAGGAGTAGGTCTATAAATAACTCGAATCATTTAAGGCTAGGCGACTATTGCAGTTAGAAAGGTAAATCAAAAAAGTACACTTAATTAGGATGATGAATATGAGTTATTATTCAATTAATTTCATTCCACTACATCGTTTTTCTTTTACAAAATTATATATATATACATTTTATTTCACAAAAAATAATAACAATATTTAATAATTACATTACAACGGTAGACAACGTTTCCCTCATGAACACATGCCTGCTGGGGATAGCGGGCCACTACCAGCGACACGTAAATAAATACAAATATTACACTATCTTGTACAGAAGTATACAAATAAAAATAAAAAAATGTGTTATAAACAATTATTAGGCCTAACTTAAAGCTAAAACAATACAAAGGCACATTTTTATAAATTATATTTCCTAACATTAGAAGCCATAACAAATAACATAAACTTGTTAAGGGGTTACTGTAACCCGCTAAAACACTAAAACCTGGACACAGTTCACATGTGGGCGATTTAACATTACGTCAAGTTCGTTACCTACTTTAACAACACGCCATGTAACACTGTTATGGTCATGTTGGCTGAAAAATCAATCTTTTTACCACTGTTTATTTAATCGTTGATTAACGTTAGTTCATAAAGCAAAACATGTATCTGTGAACATGAATATAATGTAATTGTACATTGAATTAATGTTCATTTCCACAATGTAAACGTTATCACAATACTGACAGACATTGAGATTTTGACAGTTGACAAAGCTATTTCAGAACACTATGGCCAACTATCATCATAAGTGGCACAATGCTAAAAGGCATTTACAACTCTTCTACAGAACATACGAGTTCAAGCACGTCGCTGGGAGACCTCACAACTGACCGGGGAAAGTTCAAGCACATCCCTGGGAGACCTCACAACTGACCGGAGAAAGGGCGGAAACATTCCACTAAATGGGAGAAAGAGAATGAAAAAAGAAATTTTCTTAAGAGAGTTCGATGTAAGAGTGAGTGGAAACTTTAAAATAAACAATGACTATTGCTATTACGTGTTGACGGTCATGCAATAAAAATATATTTCAGTTATTTATAATTATTTAGTTATTGCATTAGGTTTAAGCCCTACATTGTAAATAAAAAAACATAGCACTAAAATATCGTCCCTAAAAAAACTCACCTAATATTTGGTAATTAGGTTCTTTAAGGAATAATACATTTTTACCGTAAAACCCAAGTTATCCTATTAAGATATCAGAATATCACATAATTGTACATTTAAAAAGGTTTACCATTACTTTAAATGGTAATTTACTCGATAATATTGAAAACAGAGGACTTACTCCAACTTATCACGATTTGTCACAAGACGCTGAGCTAGAGCAATTTATTCATTTTCTCACATAAAAAAGTTAAATTTGCTTCATTAATTAACTAAGTTCGTAACCTTAATTGCACCTAAATGCTCATAATTTTTCTGTTTTGAAAGGCTCGGATGGTTTGCCAAATACTTGAAGTTTTTTATGAATACTGGTGAAGTAGACTTATGCAGGTATAAAGAAAACAATTAGTTTTTTACCGTACTCTGTTGTCACAGGCTTACTTCTGCACGAAATGTTCACGTACGCAACAAATGAAGCAAAATTACGAATTTCTGCGGAGTGTATAAACTTTAGATTTGCAAAGCATGGAATATATGTTCGCATTTAAACTTAATGTCAATCTGCATTCAATTCATATCTTGTCTTGCTAATGCAGGATTAGAACATTGTTGTCAATCTGCATTCAATTCATATCTTGTCTTGCTAATGCAGGCTTAGAACATTAATGTCAATCTGCATTCAATTCATATCTTGTCTTGCTAATGCAGGCTTAGAACATTAATGTCAATCTGCATTCAATTCATATCTTGCCTTGCTAATGCAGGCTTAGAACATTAATGTCAATCTGCATTCAATTCATATCTTGCCTTGCTAATGCAGGCTTAGAACATTAATGTCAATCTGCATCAACTCATATCTTGCCTTGCTAATGCAGGCTTAGAACATTAATGTCAATCTGCATTCAACTCATATCTTGCCTTGCTAATGCAGGCTTAGAACATTAATGTCAATCTGCATTCAACTCATATCTTGCCTTGCTAATGCAGGCTTAGAACATTAATGTCAATCTGCATTCAACTCATATCTTGCCTTGCTAATGCAGGCTTAGAACATTAATGTCAATCTGCATTCAATTCATATCTTGCCTTGCTAATGCAAGCTTAGAACATTAATGTCAATCTGCATTCAATTCATATCTTGCCTTGCTAATGCAGGCTTAGAACATTAATGTCAATCTGCATTCAATTCATATCTTGCCTTGCTAATGCAGGCTCAGAACATTAATGTCAATCTGCATTCAATTCATATCTTGCCTTGCTAATGCAGGCTCAGAACATTAATGTCAATCTGCATTCAATTCATATCTTGCCTTGCTAATGCAGGCTTAGAACATTAATGTCAATCTGCATTCAATTCATATCTTGCCTTGCTAATGCAGGCTTAGAACATTAATGTCAATCTGCATTCAATTCATATCTTGCCTTGCTAATGCAGGCTTAGAACATTAATGTCAATCTGCATTCAATTCATATCTTGCCTTGCTAATGCAGGCTTAGAACATTAATGTCAATCTGCATTCAATTCATATCTTGCCTTGCTAATGCAGGCTTAGAACATTAATGTCAATCTGCATTCAATTCATATCTTGCCTTGCTAATGCAGGCTTAGAACATTAATGTCAATCTGCATTCAATTCATATCTTGCCTTGCTAATGCAGGCTTAGAACATTAATGTCAATCTGCATTCAATTCATATCTTGCCTTGCTAATGCAGGCTTAGAACATTAATGTCAATCTGCATTCAACTCATATCTTGCCTTGCTAATGCAGGCTTAGAACATTAATGTCAATCTGCATTCAATTCATATCTTGCCTTGCTAATGCAGGCTTAGAACATTAATGTCAATCTGCATTCAATTCATATCTTGTCTTGCTAATGCAGGCTTAGAACATTAATGTCAATCTGCATTCAATTCATATCTTGCCTTGCTAATGCAGGCTTAGAACATTAATGTCAATCTGCATTCAATTCATATCTTGCCTTGCTAATGCAGGCTTAGAACATTAATGTCAATCTGCATTCAATTCATATCTTGCCTTGCTAATGCAGGCTTAGAACATTAATGTCAATCTGCATTCAATTCATATCTTGCCTTGCTAATGCAGGCTTAGAACATTATGTCAATCTGCATTCAACTCATATCTTGCCTTGCTCATGTAGGCTTAAAACATCAAGCCACAGCAACGCAATAGCAGAGAAAATCGACGTTCTCTACCGAATACTTATGAGAGAACCAGCATATTTAACTAAGTGTTACACAATTTATCTAATCCCTTGTATCTAAATTTCGTGTTGAGATGTTTGACATACTGCAAGCTAATTCAGAAAACTCGCTCGGCCATTTAGCAGTTTTTGTAGCTGCTATCGACTTCCTCCCAATTAGAAGCGGATTCAGTTTTAGTTTGACCTAATAAACAATGTCATAACTCCAATTAGCTGTCTGGCCTCATTTTTAAGACCTTGTTTCGATGCGGAAATAGCAATAAACATTTATTCTACTGAATCGAATCCCCGCCACACTTATTTAAAAATTAGATTATGTATACGAATTTTGGAACTCTATATCTTAATATCTGCATGATGCTTTGAACTTACTGTGATACATTTATGGCATGTTTCCATATTTGTGCGTATGAATACGATTCTATATCCACTCTACTACGTTTTCATACACTCGCTATGGAATGTACTAAGTGATCATCAAGCCTATCAATTTTGTAGACGGCATAAGGATCACCATTAACACGAACACGACTGTAGTAAAATATGGGAGTTCCAAGAATAACTGATTGATAATACCAAATTTCACTTAGATGAATACTGAGATTCAAACTTATTAAAATGGCAGAACCTCATAACGCGATTATTGCGCTAAACCAAAGATTTATTTCCTTTTGCCAAATGAACCAAGAAGTTCATTCTTCTCTATTAAGTTACAGAGGTTTCGAATTCTCTGACTGGAATACGAATAACTCTTAAAGGGTAAGATTGAAAGGGTTCTGGGTAGGCTACATTTGTAACATTCCCAATTAAAATGTTCTCTTCAAATTATAACAATGCTCAATGAGATGTTTTCACGTTACACTGGATCTTCCTTCTCAAAATATGATTGGCTGTAATTTTGTTATTTCCCGTATAACTGAAATGACACATAAATCTTTAATTTTGAAATGACATTTTTCAGTTGAATGTTCATTTTCAGTTGAATGTTTGTATTCTTCCGAGTTAAGCTAGCCCAAATTCACTCAATCTAACAGTTTAAAAGTGTTTTGTGCGTTTGTAATACAGTTTAAAAATAGAAACTACTGATAAGACTTTGCTAGACAAAAAATCACGCTCATAATTAATTGTGTCAATTAATTACAGGACAAGCTCGTATAAAATGTAGCCTAGTTTGAAGTCCAAAGTGAGCGCTTTGTTCTCCACTGACCATTGCATCATACTTTGACTATGAGAGTGTCACTGAAGATGCTGAGCCGAAATAGCAATAACGGCCCCGATCTATTCACCCGGTGTTTATGTTGGACCACCCTCAGCACGTATCACGCCACAATATAAACCGGGGTGACGTCAGGGGAAACGGCGTCCACGCGCCAGTTGGTTGGTTGGCTGCCAGGCCAACTAAACACTAATCACCACAGTAAATTTCTCTAATGTAACTTTATTCAAAATTAATAAATTAGTTTCCACGGTTCTGAATATGCGCCGTGATTGTTGTGCAGATTGTTGGATGTACATGAATCGTAGATATTATAATAACTTTCTGACAACTGGAAGCTAACTTCTTGGGTACGTTTGGCCAAAATCAAAATTAGGTGAATCCGCCAAGGTGACGAAAGGATACGAAAGTAACCCAACGAATATAACAAACCCAATATTTCTAGCACCAATTCTTCCAAGCAATTACAATGTGGTTGGAATAAGTTCAGTTCTACTTGCAAAATATTAAAAAATATAAAATATAATATTCTTTAACTATACAAGATATAACAATTAGATATATCTTATTCATTTACGACGTATAATTTGAAAATGATAGTAAAAACTTGTTTTCCTTAAGAGCCTTTGTCATGAATAGTACGTTTTGAAAAATAAACGTAGGCCTACTATTTGCTAATCTTTTTCGTTATACTAATTTAATATTTTATTTTCAATTTGTCAGTTAAAACGTACCGGCAAAAATTGAATCCAAACTTATCGATCAGCAGGCCTATATATTTTAAATGTTTTTATTGCGTTATCTCTGTAAAACGAGTGCAGCCAAACGCAAGTATCAATTGTCATGAAATTTGGTACTTCACAATGGCAGAAAATTTTCCATGTAGCGGATTTCGATTCAGTTCTAATTTAAAATGGCATTTAAAAAACGAAACGCCGCACTACTTAGTGTGTAGGCAATACCTGCGTCACAGTCATGTTGTGATGTTGCATTACGTGAAGGGCGCTACTTAGTGTATAGACAATACCTGCGTCACAGTCATGTTGTGGTGTTGCATTTACGTGAAGGGCACTACTTAGTGTTTAGACAATACCTGCGTCACAGTCATGTTGTGATGTTGCATTACGTGAAGGGCGCTACTTAGTGTATAGACAATACCTGCGTCACAGTCATGTTGTGATGTTGCATTACGTGAAGGGCGCTACTTAGTGTATAGACAATACCTGCGTCACAGTCATGTTGTGGTGTTGCATTTACGTGAAGGGCACTACTTAGTGTTTAGACAATACCTGCGTCACAGTCATGTTGTGATGTTGCATTTACGTGAAGGGCACTACTTAGTGTTTAGACAATACCTGCGTCACAGTCATGTTGTGGTGTTGCATTTACGTGAAGGGCGCTACTTAGTGTTTAGACAATACCTGCGTCACAGTCATGTTGTGATGTTGCATTTACGTGAAGGGCGCTACTTAGTGTTTAGGCAATACCTGCGTGACAGTCATGTTGTAGTGTTGCAGTTACGTGAAGGGCGCTACTTAGTGTACAGACAATACCTGCGTCACAGTCATGTTGTGATGTTGCATTACGTGAAGGGCGCTACTTAGTGTATAGACAATACCTGCGTCACAGTCATGTTGTGGTGTTGCATTTACGTGAAGGGCACTACTTAGTGTTTAGACAATACCTGCGTCACAGTCATGTTGTGATGTTGCATTACGTGAAGGGCGCTACTTAGTGTTTAGACAATACCTGCGTCACAGTCATGTTGTGATGTTGCATTACGTGAAGGGCGCTACTTAGTGTATAGACAATACCTGCGTCACAGTCATGTTGTGGTGTTGCATTTACGTGAAGGGCACTACTTAGTGTTTAGACAATACCTGCGTCACAGTCATGTTGTGATGTTGCATTTACGTGAAGGGCACTACTTAGTGTTTAGACAATACCTGCGTCACAGTCATGTTGTGGTGTTGCATTTACGTGAAGGGCGCTACTTAGTGTTTAGACAATACCTGCGTCACAGTCATGTTGTGATGTTGCATTTACGTGAAGGGCGCTACTTAGTGTTTAGGTAATACCTGCGTGACAGTCATGTTGTAGTGTTGCAGTTACGTGAAGGGCGCTACTTAGTGTATAGACAATACCTGCGTCACAGTCATGTTGTGGTGTTGCATTTACGTGAAGGGCACTACTTAGTGTTTAGACAATACCTGCGTCACAGTCATGTTGTGGTGTTGCATTTACGTGAAGGGCGCTACTTAGTGTTTAGACAATACCTGCGTCACAGTCATGTTGTGATGTTGCATTTACGTGAAGGGCGCTACTTAGTGTTTAGGCAATACCTGCGTGACAGTCATGTTGTGTTGGGTGTTGCATTTACGTGAAGGGCGCTACTTAGTGTTTAGGCAATACCTGCGTCACAGTCATGTTGTGGTGTTGCATTTACGTGAAGGGCACTACTTAGTGTTTAGACAATACCTGCGTCACAGTCATGTTGTGGTGTTGCATTTACGTGAAGGGCACTACTTAGTGTTTAGACAATACCTGCGTCACAGTCATGTTGTGGTGTTGCATTTACATGAAGGGCGCTACTTAGTGTTTAGACAATACCTGCGTCACAGTCATGTTGTGCTGTTGCATTTACGTGAAGGGCGCTACTTAGTGTTTAGACAATACCTGCGTCACAGTCATGTTGTGATGTTGCATTTACGTGAAGGGCACTACTTAGTGTTTAGACAATACCTGCGTCACAGTCATGTGGTGATGTTGCATTACGTGAAGGGCGCTACTTAGTGTATAGACAATACCTGCGTCACAGTCATGTTGTGGTTGTTGCATTTACGTGAAGGGCGCTACTTAGTGTATAGACAATACCTGCGTCACAGTCATGTTGTGGTGTTGCATTTACGTGAAGGGCGCTACTTAGTGTTTAGGCAATACCTGCGTGACAGTCATGTTGTAGTGTTGCAATTACGTGAAGGGCGCTACTTAGTGTTTAGGCAATACCTGCGTCACAGTCATGTTGTGGTGTTGCATTTACGTGAAGGGCGCTACTTAGTGTTTAGGCAATACCTGCGTGACAGTCATGTTGTTGTGTTGCAATTACGTGAAGTGCGCTACTTAGTGTATAGACAATACCTGCGTCACAGTCATGTTGTGGTGTTGCATTTACGTGAAGGGCGCTACTTAGTGTTTAGGCAATACCTGCGTCACAGTCATGTTGTAGTGTTGCATTTACGTGAAGGGCGCTACTTAGTGTTTAAGCAATACCTGCGTCACAGTCATGTTGTAGTGTTGCATTTACGTGAAGGGCGCTACTTAGTGTTTAGGCAATACCTGCGTCACAGTCATGTTGTGGTGTTGCATTTACGTGAAGGGCGCTACTTAGTGTTTAGGCGATACCTCCGTCACAGTCATGTTGTAGTGTTGCAATTACGTGAAGGGCGCTACTTAGTGTATAGACAATACCTGCGTGACAGTCATGTTGTAGTGTTGCATTTACGTGAAGGGCGCTACAGTGTTTAGACAATACCTGCGTCACAGTCATGTTGTGATGTTGCATTTACGTGAAGGGCACTACTTAGTGTTTCGACTATACCTGCGTCACAGTCATGTTGTGGTGTTGCATTTACATGAAGGGCGCTACTTAGTGTTTAGACAATACCTGCGTCACAGTCATGTTGTGGTGTTGCATTTACGTGAAGGGCGCTACTTAGTGTTTAGACAATACCTGCGTCACAGTCATGTTGTGATGTTGCATTTACGTGAAGGGCACTACTTAGTGTTTAGACAATACCTGCGTCACAGTCATGTTGTGATGTTGCATTACGTGAAGGGCGCTACTTAGTGTATAGACAATACCTGCGTCACAGTCATGTTGTGGTTGTTGCATTTACGTGAAGGGCGCTACTTAGTGTATTGACAATACCAGCGTCACAGTCATGTTGTGGTGTTGCATTTACGTGAAGGGCGCTACTTAGTGTTTAGACAATACCTGCGTCACAGTCATGTTGTGATGTTGCATTTACGTGAAGGGCGCTACTTAGTGTTTAGGCAATACCTGCGTGACAGTCATGTTGTAGTGTTGCAATTACGTGAAGGGCGCTACTTAGTGTTTAGGCAATACCTGCGTCACAGTCATGTTGTGGTGTTGCATTTACGTGAAGGGCGCTACTTAGTGTTTAGGCAATACCTGCGTGACAGTCATGTTGTTGTGTTGCAATTACGTGAAGTGCGCTACTTAGTGTATAGACAATACCTGCGTCACAGTCATGTTGTGGTGTTGCATTTACGTGAAGGGCGCTACTTAGTGTTTAGGCAATACCTGCGTCACAGTCATGTTGTAGTGTTGCATTTACGTGAAGGGCGCTACTTAGTGTTTAAGCAATACCTGCGTCACAGTCATGTTGTAGTGTTGCATTTACGTGAAGGGCGCTACTTAGTGTATAGACAATACCTGCGTCACAGTCATGTTGTGGTGTTGCATTTACGTGAAGGGCGCTACTTAGTGTTTAGGCAATACCTGCGTCACAGTCATGTTGTGGTGTTGCATTTACGTGAAGGGCACTACTTAGTGTTTAGACAATACCTGCGTCACAGTCATGTTGTGGTGTTGCATTTACGTGAAGGGCGCTACTTAGTGTTTAGACAATACCTGCGTGACAGTCATGTTGTGATGTTGCATTTACGTGAAGGGCGCTACTTAGTGTTTAGACAATACCTGCGTCACAGTCATGTTGTGGTGTTGCATTTACGTGAAGGGCGCTACTTAGTGTTTAGACAATACCTGCGTCACAGTCATGTTGTGATGTTGCATTTACGTGAAGGGCGCTACTTAGTGTATAGACAATACCTGCATCACAGTCATGTTGTGGTGTTGCATTTACGTGAAGGGCACTACTTAGTGTTTAGGCAATACCTGCGTCACAGTCATGTTGTGATGTTGCATTACGTGAAGGGCGCTACTTAGTGTATAGACAATACCTGCGTCACAGTCATGTTGTGGTGTTGCATTTACGTGAAGGGCGCTACTTAGTGTTTAGACAATACCTGCGTCACAGTCATGTTGTGATGTTGCATTTACGTGAAGGGCGCTACTTAGTGTTTAGGCAATACCTGCGTGACAGTCATGTTGTAGTGTTGCAATTACGTGAAGGGCGCTACTTAGTGTTTAGGCAATACCTGCGTCACAGTCATGTTGTGGTGTTGCATTTACGTGAAGGGCGCTACTTAGTGTTTAGGCAATACCTGCGTGACAGTCATGTTGTTGTGTTGCAATTACGTGAAGTGCGCTACTTAGTGTATAGACAATACCTGCGTCACAGTCATGTTGTGGTGTTGCATTTACGTGAAGGGCGCTACTTAGTGTTTAGGCAATACCTGCGTCACAGTCATGTTGTAGTGTTGCATTTACGTGAAGGGCGCTACTTAGTGTTTAAGCAATACCTGCGTCACAGTCATGTTGTAGTGTTGCATTTACGTGAAGGGCGCTACTTAGTGTATAGACAATACCTGCGTCACAGTCATGTTGTGGTGTTGCATTTACGTGAAGGGCACTACTTAGTGTTTAGACAATACCTGCGTCACAGTCATGTTGTTGTGTTGCAATTACGTGAAGTGCGCTACTTAGTGTATAGACAATACCTGCGTCACAGTCATGTTGTGGTGTTGCATTTACGTGAAGGGCGCTACTTAGTGTTTAGGCAATACCTGCGTCACAGTCATGTTGTGGTGTTGCATTTACGTGAAGGGCGCTACTTAGTGTTTAGGCAATACCTGCGTGACAGTCATGTTGTTGTGTTGCAATTACGTGAAGTGCGCTACTTAGTGTATAGACAATACCTGCGTCACAGTCATGTTGTGGTGTTGCATTTACGTGAAGGGCGCTACTTAGTGTTTAGGCAATACCTGCGTCACAGTCATGTTGTAGTGTTGCATTTACGTGAAGGGCGCTACTTAGTGTTTAAGCAATACCTGCGTCACAGTCATGTTGTAGTGTTGCATTTACGTGAAGGGCGCTACTTAGTGTATAGACAATACCTGCGTCACAGTCATGTTGTGGTGTTGCATTTACGTGAAGGGCACTACTTAGTGTTTAGACAATACCTGCGTCACAGTCATGTTGTGGTGTTGCATTTACGTGAAGGGCGCTACTTAGTGTTTAGACAATACCTGCGTCACAGTCATGTTGTGATGTTGCATTTACGTGAAGGGCGCTACTTAGTGTTTAGACAATACCTGCGTCACAGTCATGTTGTGGTGTTGCATTTACGTGAAGGGCGCTACTTAGTGTTTAGACAATACCTGCGTCACAGTCATGTTGTGATGTTGCATTTACGTGAAGGGCGCTACATAGTGTATAGACAATACCTGCATCACAGTCATGTTGTGGTGTTGCATTTACGTGAAGGGCACTACTTAGTGTTTAGGCAATACCTGCGTCACAGTCATGTTGTGATGTTGCATTACGTGAAGGGCGCTACTTAGTGTATAGACAATACCTGCGTCACAGTCATGTTGTGGTGTTGCATTTACGTGAAGGGCGCTACTTAGTGTATAGACAATACCTGCGTCACAGTCATGTTGTGGTGTTGCATTTACGTGAAGGGCACTACTTCGTGTTTAGGCAATACCTGCGTGACAGTCATGTTGTAGTGTTGCAATTACGTGAAGGGCGCTACTTAGTGTTTAGGCAATACCTGCGTCACAGTCATGTTGTGGTGTTGCATTTACGTGAAGGGCGCTACTTAGTGTTTAGGCAATACCTGCGTCACAGTCATGTTGTGGTGTTGCATTTACGTGAAGGGCGCTACTTAGTGTTTAGGCAATACCTCCGTCACAGTCATGTTGTAGTGTTGTAATTACGTGAAGGGCGCTACTTAGTGTATAGACAATACCTGCGTCACAGTCATGTTGTGGTGTTGCATTTACGTGAAGGGCGCTACTTAGTGTTTAGGCAATACCTGCGTCACAGTCATGTTGTAGTGTTGCATTTACGTGAAGGGCGCTACTTAGTGTATTGACAATACCTGCGTCACAGTCATGTTGTGGTGTTGCATTTACATGAAGGGCGCTACTTAGTGTATAGACAATACCTGCGCACAGTCACAGTCAGAGACTGAAAAAAGCTGATAGTGTTCGAAAAAAAATGTAAGATGTATTTATGGTCCTGTATACAAACAAGGAACATGGAGGATCCGAACCAAGAGCTAAGAGAACTCTACAAAACCCCAGACATAATAGCACAGATCAAAAGTATAAGACTACGATGGGCAGGCCATGTGACAAGAAGAGAAGAGGAAACACTGATAAAAACTGTATCAGATGGTCTACCAAGAGAAAAGCGACCTTTGGGACGGCCACGTCTACGCTGGAAAACCCAAATTGGGGAAGACATGACTGGTCTTCATTCATGACCAGTTACGTCCGTGGATGGGTGGTAAACGTTAAGGGTATTTGAGTATCCATTACTCTCAATAACCTTACACTTACGGCGGTATTGACCCACCCACCCACCCACACACGTACGGTGGTATTGATCCACCCGCCCACTCTTACACGGACGGTGGTATTGACCCACCCGCACACCCATACACGTACGGTGGTATTGAATGATGGGGGTAGATGATGGCTGGATGTAAGGCCGAGAGAGAGATGCCGGGGCATTGTTGGTGAGGTTTGAGTAGCCTGTTAGGTAAGGGAGAAGAATGGGGGTAGATGATGGCTGGATGTAAGGCCGAGAGAGAGATGCCGGGGCATTGTTGGTGAGGTTTGAGTAGCCTGTTAGGTAAGGGAGAAGAATGGGGGTAGATGATGGCTGAATGTAAGGCCGAGAGAGATGGCGAGGCATTGTTGGTGAGGTTTGAGTGGCCTGTTAGGTAAGGGAGAAGAATGGGGGTAGATGATGGCTGGATGTAAGGCCGAGAGAAATGGCGAGGTTTGAGTAGCCTGTTAGGTAAGGGAGAAGAATGGGGGTAGATGATGGCTGGATGTAAGGCCGAGAGAGATGGCGAGGTTTGAGTAGCCTGTTAGGTATGGTAAGAAATAGAAGATATTTAAATCTCTTTCAGTGATTAGACGATGACACTGGTCAAGTAGTCAGTTATCTAACAACTTGAAGACATTAGGTATACTAACTTTTCCATTGTTTGATGAACAGCGTTACCTAGACATTCTGCATTTGGATCAAATTTGTCTTCATCTGGTTGCTGTAATAAAAAGTTATTATTAAGTGTTTTCTATCTTTGACTGAAATATTTTCATTCAAAGCAATACAAAAGTACATGTTATGGCAGCTATATGATTCAGTGTCAATTATAACATAGATAACAGGTCTGCAAGTGCACAGAGCTTGAGGTCACTCAGGACAGTGGGTAGGGATGGTAACATTGAGAGCCACCGAGACCAACATCATGGCGAAGAGTAAAATGCGTTGCAATGAAAGTTTTACGGCTACTATTACACATTATAACATTTAGTGGTACGGTTAATTTACAGCGTTTTCGAAAACGTCAACTTTTTAATGTTACAAACGTTGTTTAGGCTATGTTTTATTATTTGCAATTTAATAATAAAAAATTAAAATATACTGTAATTGCTTATTTTAAAAGGTCCGTATTCGGCGATTCCCCCCTATTACATGGAACTAGCAATTCTTATATCGTGACTTATTAGTTACCACACATATTGTCAGTGATAAATCCGAAAACAAGGAAATATATCATACCATTTTTTTTAAACCGAAAAATTGCATAACTTAATAGATTAGACAACTCTAATATCGTAAATACTGCAATAATTTGCCGTTTACAATTAACAAACAATATATAACTGATAAATAACAGTTGTTAAGTTTACAAAGAGCAACTTAAGTAAATTCAGTTTAATGTATGTTATATTACATAGGAGTACTTACGCAGCATAGCGTGTAACAATGTTTAGTTCTCGAACTCTCCGACATGGCTACAATGTGTTTCCCATAACTGCTACAACAATGTTAACTTTATATTTTATACACGAATGTTAAATCTTAACCAATATTCATCCCATAACAAGAGATTTTGATTACAAATATGTTTTAAAACTAAATATTAAAATACGAATTGTAAACTGAATGACAGAAGTGTAAAGGTCTAAAAAGTAAGGGCAGTTTTATTTTGTTATATATGGTGAATTTTTGAGATAAAAAGCGGCAAATGAATGTTGAGGAACTAAGTAGGTGTGAGGATATCTCAAACATTTCCTCTGTTACACCTGGCACCGTTACCGGGACTTCCTCAAGAAGTGTCAACGTCCTTTCTGGACGATAGAAAAACGGAATATTTACTTCTATATACGTATATTAATTTAAAAAGTTCGTTTGATAAGTATTTGGTGCAAGTTTGATATATAATGCACGAATAATTCTCGAATTTAAAAATACAAAAGCTTAATGTATCAAAACACTAATGATTCCGGAAAATGATCGGATCACATTTTCAGAATTTTTTTGCTAAAGTATGTTAAGTCTAAAATTCACCAAGCAACTTAACCCCTCCAAAAAAGCTCTCAGAAGTTAAACTCTCAAAAAACAATAGCGTACATTGTTACATGGAATTACGGGTAACATTGGAGCCTTTATGTACGCACCAGAAAGACATGAACCAGGCAACCATCTTGAACCCCAGTACGACCAATTGGTCTCACAGGACAGGTGAAAGTGTCCGTTGCGGATCGAGCACATAAAAGTATAATTGGCGGACAGACGCTGAGGGCTAAATATACGTTCTACCTCTCCTCTCCTCCACTCCACGTTGTGTAAGTCCGTGGACCGGTCTGATCGTAAAATATTACGACTGGCCGACCCGGCCTTGATTAACATTATGCGCTGAATCGAAAAATGCCATAACAAGTAATAAAACAGCTCGTATACCCATGAAATTCTCCACACAACTAAATAACGACCTAAGCAGCTAGTATACCCTCAAGGTTGTTCACACAAGACGTTACATCAACTATGGAACAACCCAAGCAGCTAGTATACCCTCAAGGTTGTTCACACAAGACGTTACATCAACTATGGAACGACCCAAGCAGCTAGTATACCCTCAAGGTTGTTCACACAAAACGTTACATCAACTATGGAACGACCCAAGCAGATAGTATACCCACATGGTTGTTCACACAAGACGTTACATCAACTATGGAACGACCCAAGCAGATAGTATACCCTCAAGGTTGTTCACACAAGACGTTACATCAACTATGGAACGACCCAAGCAGATAGTATACCCACATGGTTGTTCACACAAGACGTTACATCAACTATGGAACGACCCAAGCAGATAGTATACCCTCAAGGTTGTTCACACAAGACGTTACATCAACTATGGAACGATCCAAGCAGCTAGTATACCCCCACATGGTTCTCCACACAAGACGTTACATCAACTATGGAACGACCCAAGCAGATAGTATACCCACATGGTTGTTCACACACGACGTTACATCAACTATGGAACGACCCAAGCAGATAGTATACCCTCAAGGTTGTTCACACAAGACGTTACATCAACTATGGAACGACCCAAGCAGATAGTATACCCACATGGTTGTTCACACAAGACGTTACATCAACTATGGAACGACCCAAGCAGATAGTATACTCTCAAGGTTGTTCACACAAGACGTTACATCAACTATGGAACGACCCAAGCAGATAGTATACCCTCAAGGTTGTTCACACAAGACGTTACATCAACTATGGAACGACCCAAGCAGATAGTATACCCTCAAGGTTGTTCACACAAGACGTTACATCAACTATGGAACGACCCAAGCAGATATTATACACAAAGTTCTCCACACGACTATAAACGATCCAAGCAGCTAGTATACCCACATGGTTCTCCACATCAAGACGTTACATCAACTATGGAACGACCCAAGCAGATATTATACACAAAGTTCTCCACACGACTATAAACGATCCAAGCAGCTAGTATACCCACATGGTTCTCCACATCAAGACGTTACATCAACTACGGAACGACCCAAGCAGATAGTATACACAAAGTTCTCCACACGACTATAAACGATCCAAGCAGCTAGTATACCCACATGGTTCTCCACACAAGACGTTACATCAACTATGGAACGACCCAAGCAGATAGTATACCCACATGGTTGTTCACACAAGACGTTACATCAACTATGGAACGACCCAAGCAGATAGTATACCCTCAAGGTTGTTCACACAAGACGTTACATCAACTATGGAACGACCCAAGCAGATAGTATACCCTCAAGGTTGTTCACACAAGACGTTACATCAACTATGGAACGACCCAAGCAGATAGTATACCCTCAAGGTTGTTCACACAAGACGTTACATCAACTATGGAACGACCCAAGCAGATAGTATACCCTCAAGGTTGTTCACACAAGACGTTACATCAACTATGGAACGACCCAAGCAGATAGTATACCCTCAAGGTTGTTCACACAAGACGTTACATAAACTATGGAACGACCCAAGCAGATAGTATACACAAAGTTCTCCACACGACTATAAACGATCCAAGCAGCTAGTATACCCACATGGTTCTCCACACAAGACGTTACATCAACTATGGAACGACCCAAGCAGCTAGTATACCCTCAAGGTTGTTCACACAAGACGTTACATCAACTATGGAACGACCCAAGCAGATAGTATACACAAAGTTCTCCACACGACTATAAACGATCCAAGCAGCTAGTATACCCACATGGTTCTCCACACAAGACGTTACATCAACTATGGAACGACCCAAGCAGCTAGTATACCCTCAAGGTTGTTCACACAAGACGTTACATCAACTATGTAACGACCCAAGCAGCTAGTATACCCTCAAGGTTGTTCACACAAGACGTTACATCAACTATGGAACGACCCAAGCAGATAGTATATCTCCACACGACTATAAACGATCCAAGCAGCTAGTATACCCACATGGTTCTCCATATCAAGACGTTACATCAACTATGGAACGACCCAAGCAGATATTATACACAAAGTTCTCCACACGACTATAAACGATCCAAGCAGCTAGTATACCCACATGGTTCTCCACATCAAGACGTTACATCAACTACGGAACGACCCAAGCAGATAGTATACACAAAGTTCTCCACACGACTATAAACGATCCAAGCAGCTAGTATACCCACATGGTTCTCCACACAAGACGTTACATCAACTATGGAACGACCCAAGCAGATAGTATACCCACGAAATTCTCCACACAACTATAAAACGATGCAAGCAGCTAATATACACAAATAATTCTCCACACCAAGACGTTCTATCGACTATGAAACGATCCAAGCAGCTAGTACACCCACAAGGTTCTCCACACAGGACGTTCCATCGACTGCCCAAACAGCTAGTTTACCAACAAAGTTCCCCACACAAGACAACCCACCAAGTATGGGACGGCCCTAACAGCTCGTATACCCACAAGGTTCTCCACACAAGACGTTCCATCGACTATGGAACGATCCAAGCAGCTAGTATACCCACAAGGTTCTCCACACAAGACGTTACATCAACTATGGAACGACTTAAGCAGATAGTATACCCACGAAGTTCTACACACAACTATAGAACGACGCAAGCAGCTAATATACCCAAAAAATTCTCCACACCAAGACGTTCTTTCGACAATGAAACGATCCAAGCAGCTAGTATACCCACAAGGTTCTCCACACAGGACGTACCATCGACTGCCCAAACAGCTAGTTTACCAACAAAATTCCCCACATAAGACGACCCACCAAGTATGAGACGGCCCCAACAGCTCGTATACCCACAAGGTTCTACACTAGTAAAAGGCAGATTGTCTGAATGACGAATGGGAATGTATTGTAGTCTGGTTACTAACTGAAACCTCAGGAAGGGCAATGTCCCAGCGTCAAGTACAAAGGAGGAACACTAAGTTTATCTTGCAATTCGTGTGGTGGTGTATGTGTGCTTTGTAAATTAGTTAAGTAGTCAAGTTTGGATCGGAGTGCTCAATCAAATATTCAATCACTTATTATTCAAGTTGAGTACTCTAGACTTGCCCCTCAATCGGACCCACGTTCATCCCAAGCTTGCATAGCAATTACGTCCAAACACATCTCTTCCAAAGTTTAATTTACAGAACTAAGTTAATAATTTCGGCCGTGCATATATCACTTGCTTGAATGGTAAAATCGCTAATTATATTGTAACAATACGCGTGTTTTATAAACTGTCAATACTTCGAGTTCGTTAACCTAAAACTTCCAGTGGTACGAGTCATTCTTATATTTCACCTCATTTATTACTCATTTACATAGTATGTGACTAATGAATGAGTAAGAGTAGTAACTAATGACAAAACATGGTTTACAATAGATCCATGGTTCAGTTCATCACAGGCGATGCCCTCGACCAACGACTAGGAGACACGGGAGAGAGGCCGCGAAGGAAAACGCTGGACAAGTTTTTGACAGCTGAAGTTGTGTAGATAGTGCCTACAGACGACGTGAATATCTGATGTTCCAAAAATAGAGCTAAAAATCAGTGGGCAGTTGTGATCATGCGCAGAAGGGTGTCTGCAAGTGTCAATTGGACATCTGACGTCACTGAAGGCCACCAATTGACAACAGCCGCCATTGTGATAGTTAAATTAAAGGGAGTGGAGAGGGAGATCGCGGGCTGTTGTGGTTTTATGCAGATCGGAGTGACTGACTACTCAGTGGATAATTGACTTTCCGATCTGTGGGATAACTCAGACTAGAGTACTCTTTGTGTTGCAGTGAAGACAATTTGATCTCATATTTACAGAGGCGACAAAGTACTTAATAGCAACTGTACATTTAGTCAAGTCTACATTCAAAATAGTTTTCAACATCAATTAATAAAATGTTACAATGTCCTTTCTTACCGTATTCAAGGCACACCTTTAAATTTATTCAAGATTTGGATAAAAAATATCTTGATACAGATCTATATCTACAATGTGAATTTTTTAAGCATACTTAACTATGTGTAACATGCAGCCTGATGCATTTGTTTGACCGTTGTCATACATTGTCATGTAATGTTCTATACAAATAAAATACAATACAATAATAAAATACAAATAAAGATTCTATACAAATAAAGACTGAAAACAATTTAGCTTTTTCATTACTCATACTTATTATTAAGTGAAAACGTAGGCTTTAAACATAATGTATTGAAGATGCTTTGTCTGCAACTAGATTAAAGATTCTTACATACTTTATTGTATAATCTGGTATCTGTAATGGTGTAGATAAAACATCCAAAACTGTTAAAGCAATGTTTTTTATTTTTTATTATTATTATTTTCTTTTTTTATGTTGTCGTTGTTTGTAAATAAACTACATTCCTTCACTAGACTAATTGTATACTTGAATAACTTAAAAATACTATCTACACAATTCAAACAAATATTAAAGATCAAAAAAGTATTATTTACAGTACTATAACTGTCACAGACTATGTATGGCGCTAACTACGGAGGGGATGAATTAAAGTTTTCATTTTTAGAATTTTAATATAAAAAAGTATATTAATAATGGAACACCTTTATAAACAAAAAAATTATTCCAAAATTCTAGCAATCAGAAAATTGTGTTTTTATATCATAAATGTTGTAATAATTTATTAGCATACTTTGTTCAGAGTACAACAAAAAGTAAATTCCTTGCACATAATGAATTTGCTTGGATTCAAGTGATATTCCATTATGAATAGTGTAAAACAAAACGTAACTCGTTAGTTAATCTGAGAAACATTTCCTAACTAAGACAAATTGGCTACATGAAACAAAGTAGTTTTACAACCAAGGTCTCCCTTACTACTACAGCTGTTGAAGTCAAAACACTATAAACGTACTAAAATAGAATCAGTCGTTAAAGTAACCAGAGTGGCAATCTAAAAATAGACTTATCACTGCCAAGTCCTTTGTATTGGTTAAAGAATGGAACCTGCGACACAGAAGTAAGGTGGTGTTGCGCAAGTCCAATGAGTCACGATACTGCAGTTCCGCACACACGTGTCTAGCTTGTATCACGCAAACTGACGATCAATAACAGGAACTACTATAGTTAAAGAATGGAACCTGCGACACAGAAGTAAGATGGTGTTGCGCAAGTCCAATGAGTCACGATACTGCAGTTCCGCACACACGTGTCTAGCTTGTATCACGCAAACTGACGATCAATAACAGGAACTACTATAGTTAAAGAACGGAACCTGCGACACAGAAGTAAGGTGGTGTTGCGCAAGTCCAATGAGTCACGATACTGCAGTTCCGCACACACGTGTCTAGCTTGTATCACGCAAACTGACGATCAATAACAGGAACTACTATAGTTAAAGAACGGAACCTGCGACACAGAAGTAAGGTGGTGTTGCGCAAGTCCAATGAGTCACGATACTGCAGTTCCGCACACACGTGTCTAGCTTGTATCACGCAAACTGACGATCAATAACAGGAACTACTATAGTTAAAGAATGGAACCTGCGACACAGAAGTAAGGTGGTGTTGCGCAAGTCCAATGAGTCACGATACTGCAGTTCCGCACACACGTGTCTAGCTTGTATCACGCAAACTGACGATCAATAACAGAAACTACTATAGTTAAAGAATGGAACCTGCGACACAGAAGTAAGGTGGTGTTGCGCAAGTCCAATGAGTCACGATACTGCAGTTCCGCACACACGTGTCTAGCTTGTATCACGCAAACTGACGATCAATAACAGGAACTACTATAGTTAAAGAATGGAACCTGCGACACAGAAGTAAGGTGGTGTTGCGCAAGTCCAATGAGTCACGATACTGCAGTTCCGCACACACGTGTCTAGCTTGTATCACGCAAACTGACGATCAATAACAGAAACTACTATAGTTAAAGAATGGAACCTGCGACACAGAAGTAAGGTGTTGTTGCGCAAGTCCAATGAGTCACGATACTGCAGTTCCGCACACACGTGTCTAGCTTGTATCACGCAAACTGACGATCAATAACAGGAACTACTATAGTTAAAGAATGGAACCTGCGACACAGAAGTAAGGTGGTGTTGCGCAAGTCCAATGAGTCACGATACTGCAGTTCCGCACACACGTGTCTAGCTTGTATCACGCAAACTGACAATCAATAACAGGAACTACTATAGTTAAAGAATGGAACCTGCGACACAGAAGTAAGGTGGTGTTGCGCAAGTCCAATGAGTCACGATACTGCAGTTCCGCACACACGTGTCTAGCTTGTATCACGCAAACTGACAATCAATAACAGGAACTACTATAGTTAAAGAATGGAACCTGCGACACAGAAGTAAGGTGGTGTTGCGCAAGTCCAATGAGTCACGATACTGCAGTTCCGCACACACGTGTCTAGCTTGTATCACGCAAACTGACGATCAATAACAGGAACTACTATAGTTAAAGAATGGAACCTGCGACACAGAAGTAAGGTGGTGTTGCGCAAGTCCAATGAGTCACGATACTGCAGTTCCGCACACACGTGTCTAGCTTGTATCACGCAAACTGACGATCAATAACAGGAACTACTATAGTTAAAGAATGGAACCTGCGACACAGAAGTAAGGTGGTGTTGCGCAAGTCCAATGAGTCACGATACTGCAGTTCCGCACACACGTGTCTACCTTGTATCACGCAAACTGACGATCAATATCAGGAACTACTATAGTTAAAGAATGGAACCTGCGACACAGAAGTAAGATGGTGTTGCGCAAGTCCAATGAGTCACGATACTGCAGTTCCGCACACACGTGTCTAGCTTGTATCACGCAAACTGACGATCAATATCAGGAACTACTATAGTTAAAGAATGGAACCTGCGACACAGAAGTAAGATGGTGTTGCGCAAGTCCAATGAGTCACGATACTGCAGTTCCGCACACACGTGTCTAGCTTGTATCACGCAAACTGAGATCAATATCAGGAACTAGAATAGTTTAACTTACGTATTTCCAGGCTACAGTCTCTTTAAAGTTAAAATAAAATTACAATTAAAGTTTCGTAGTTGTACTAGTTCTTTCATATTAACCAAATAATTTTTAAATTACTAAAAGATTTAATGGATGTAATACTCACTTAATTACTCCACATTAGAGATGGTCCACGTGGCCGCGAGATAGAGTTGCCATACGTCCGTATTTTGTACGGACGGTTTGTATTTTACAATCTGTGTCCGTGTCAGTACCGTACAAAGGAAAACCCTGGTTTAATATTCATATGGGTTTCCTCTATGTTCTCTACATAATTTAATGTGCCTTAGCTCAATACATAATATAGTTATATATGATTTAAAATCATGGTGAAAAATTGGAAATATACACATATGTTCTTACTATAAAAAAAAAAAAAATGTTATAACACTTGAAGGAAAAATTAACAACAAAAATAATTTTCCTTTATGGTCTTGTTTCCATAATCACAAAAGACATTTTTCACAAATCACAAAATGATACAATAATAAATAAAAATACATTAAAGCTGTGCTTCACATCCATTTATTTATGGATTCCCATTAAAATAGTAAGAAAAATGGCACACGTAAGTAAAACACTATGCTCCACAGGACTCCACTATAACTGGTTATATTTATTATAAAAAATCTGTTTATTTAAAAATTACTGCACCATTGCAAAATGTTAATAAAAGATTAAACTAAATTGACATGGGTGCTAAGTATGAATACAAAAATGTTTAATCCAAAATATATGCATTACAAAGTTGAGTGGGGTCCAATGGACCCCAGTGTATATACTTAAGGGTTAACAATGTTTGCGTGATCTCGTATAAAAGGCCTCTGGCCAGCACATTGTGGTGCTCAATGTAAGCTGTCGCTGATAAAGAAGTTCGCTTATAGTTTACGTACTTTTGTTGATCTGTAAATAACTTTTGTAGTCAATAAACTGACGAGATTCGGAAATATTTTAACATTTAATAATGCACAAAGCAGCACCCTGTATTATGATTTACGAAATAATCTCATTACTTCGTAGTCAAATACCGTTGAAATATTCATTCATGTACGACAACAAAATCATATTTCATTTCACCATATTTAGGCGTATTTTACAGCCCAAGATTCCATCTCATTGCCATTTTGGCAATGTCAAATCATCATAGGGTACATTATCCACGACAGTTGAGGTTCCTTGTATGTTTACAGGGTCAAATCACAGCCGCCTTTAAAGAAGGCAGCGGCGATTGAAAAGTGGCAACGCCGCACTGAGGCCCAATATGCCAGCCTCCTTCCATTTACTAACACAGGAAACGGCGCGCGCTCCACTTTAATGGGGTGTTTTACGTACTTTACTGTTTCTGATTACTTTAAAAACTTATCAAAATGATTATCTTGGCAATATCAAATTATATTATTCAGGGTTTCTTTATTTCTTTGTATAAATCACGTTCAAAAACCGCTCTAAACTAACCTGTGATGATTGTTTGCTTTAGCTTATCTAACAAAGAATGGTATTTGAAAGATATATATATATATATATAAGGAGGATGGATTTCTGTATCTACTGATCTTGTGATAAATATTCGTAAACAATTTATGGGTATTATTAAAAAATTTATGTCTAAAGATTATTTTTACCGTCACAGAATCTAAGAAGTATTGTAATTGAAAAATTGTTAAGTACGGAAGGACTGTCTTCGGACTTAAGTATTTGTAATTGGTAAAATTTGTGTACACTTAGCTTATAATATGTAACTGTCGTTGAAAACTTTCTTAATACAATAAGTACTTTACTATTTTACCTAACAAATTACACTAAGATGAAAATCGAAGTTTTTATGACAACATTTGTAAAAAAAAAAAAGTAATTGTACTGTTTTAATTTATCACATGCGCTAACTAAACAAGTCTAATATCCTTGTGCTACTAAATCAATAAAAAATGTAACATGCCATTAAATTCTCTTTAAAGTATATGAATGTGCAAGTTGTTAATACCAACGAGCACCAAATTGCAACTCAGGAGGTGCTGTTGTTGGAGTGATTTTAATTATAATCTATTCTATAGAGAATAGAACTGTAAAACGCATATATTTTAAATTAAATTCAAACTAAATATTCTATAAATATATTTAAATATTATGCCGATATGAAAAACACTCTAAGGAGACTCTACTTTTCTTTAGTTCATAACCAAACAAGAGTTTGGACTTTATTGTAGTGGTTAAATTGTAGTGGTAAATCCAATGTTCATCGAACAGAAAGTATTTAAAAACCATCTCAAATAAACTATAAATAGAACAATCGTACACCTTGTTTAGACAGTAAAATTCTTCTGGTTAAATGCCGGAAGATGTTTATTTGTACGTTTTAAATTTATTTTATAATAGGAGTGGTATATCCCAGAAAGAAACATTTAAAATTAATAATATGCTGACATATACAGGAATAAATCATATCAACTTCTAATTTCTAATCTAATCTAATTTCTAATTTAACACAGTTAGAAAAAGCTATGCATTTCAAGATTCTATGATGTAAACTGTAGGAGTAATAACATCAATATAATAATAGAATCCCATTTTCTATTTAATAGTATCGTATTAGTCCAATTCTGTTTTTAGTTTCACGTTTTAGTTTCTTTCTTGGGAGCGATGTCAGTTGTATGTGAGCCCCTGAGGCCCACTGCACACTGGGCCACTTTAGTAGCGCCACCGTGTGGTAGGTACCATGGCCTCTTACGGAGCACTGCGCACTTCAATTTGGTGGCTTCCACAGATGCGGTGGCTGGGGGACGCGATCTTCGAAGCCACCATTCATACTACTGTCGCTAATCGGAGTGTGCACACTTGGGCTTCTTGGGAGCGCCACCACAAATGCGGTGGCTTGGGGATGCGATTTTCGAAGCCACCATGTCATACCACTGTCGCTAATCGGAGTGTGCACACTTGGGCTTCTTGGGAGCGCCACCACAGATGCGGTGGCTTGGGGATGCGATTTTCGAAGCCACCATATCATACCACTGTCGCTAATCGGAGTGTGCACACTTGGGCTTCTTGGGAGCGCCACCACAGATGCGGTGGCTTGGGGATGCGATTTTCGAAGCCACCATGTCATACCACTGTCGCTAATCGGAGTGTGCACACTTGGGCTTCTTGGGAGCGCCACCACAGATGCGGTGGCTCGGGGACGCGATCTTCGAAGCCACCATGTCATACCACTGTCGCTAATCGGAGTGTGCACACTTGGGCTTCTTGGGAGCGCCACCACAGATGCGGTGGCTCGGGGACGCGATCTTCGAAGCCACCGTGTCATACCACTGTCGCTAAATCGGAGTGTGCACACTTGGGCTTCTTGGGAGCGCCACCAGTCCGGTTCAGTTCTGTCTTAGTACAGACTTACTATCAAGAGTGCCGAACGTTTTGATACCGAGCGAATTATTATAGAAATTCAAAACATACCTGCGATATGGGACATGTCATCCAAGGTGTATGCCGACATAGATGTAAAGAAGAAGTCCAGGTTGTAAAGAAAAAACCTATCCAGGTTGTCCCTTAGGTCTACTACACATTAGTAAAAAATATTCCTTTTTCACTCATATCACACAAAAATGGATGAATCCAATATTTAGGCTTTTTACGTCGTCTGCGTACACGCAGAAACATATGTGCCAACGGAGCTGCTTCTTCGAAATCCATCTTAACTCTGGCAGCTCTATTGGTGGCTCATGGCTTGTTGATGTAGCAACCAGTGGCGCCACCATGGTGGCCAAGTGTGCAGAGGCCCTACAGCAGTAGAGCGGACTCTTTCCATAGGCCTCAGGACGTTACGGAGAGCGGCGTTGCCTATTCGAACGCCGCGGCCTTCTTTAAAGACTGCCGTGGTCAAATATACAACACACAGGACAATGTGATATCTACTAAATATCCAGAACAGTTCTTATCTATAATTAATTTTACATATCGTACAATAAATTAGTTTAGTTCGTTATTAAAAATAGAAGCAATGACAAGCGTAAACCTTACTATAAAAATATATTGTATTTTTAAATTACGTAAATTGTTTTAACGTTTCAAAACTATTATATTATCGGTACCTATATATACAACTCATGAAGAAAACAGTGGTGCCGAATCAGTATTATACAGTATATGTAAGTAACAGATGTTTTCTTCTTCAACTCCTCAAAGAGCAAAGCAGGATATGGAATAAATATGACCCAGCCAAACTACAGAAGCCCTTTGTAAGACATATCTAGCCTACTGTAAATCAACACTAAGCGAATTAGGCTCTAAACCGTAAATGGCACTCTCTTGTCATTCGCCTTACCTATTTTGTACCAAATTATTACCAAGTCTAACAGAAGGGTACTGAAGAAGGAAATTATCTCTCATAAACTGTAATGGTGTAAATGCTACTTTGTAAGGCAGCAGTTTGTTACAGCGAATTCAGAGGTACAATTATATTTCCTAAATAATCTATATCAAGTTAAGTATCATTAATATTCAAAATAATACAATCCCTCTTCTTCCCAACGGACAAATATTACCAAATAAACGTACCAAGTATTAGGCCATAAAACTGCATACACACTTTAATTTGATTTGCTTCCGTAAAAATAAGCTTGGCCATATGTGATTCTTGGGCGCACGGGACCACGACACAGAGTTGTGAAGAACTTACCACAGTAGTAATTAATTACGTTAGTATAGTTTGTTTTTCGTTATTCTTTTATTTTAAGAAAAAACTCTACATAACAAAATTATATAGGACCCTAAAGAAATGTCAATTAACGCTCACATGAACGTGCAATTGTAACTTAATATTGACGAAAATTGAAATGTTACAACAGCACTGCCCTTTTTAAGTCTTATTTAGTTGTATTGTATTTAATTAAAAATATCAAAATAGTTACAAGCATAATATTAATGTTAAGACAGTTCAAAATAAAAATATAGCTTTGTGCTTAGATTGTACACTAGCTTTTTATGTTTGTAATGGTTTGCAACACAAATAACATTATATATAATTAATTTTGTTTATACGCATAAGGAATCACTAAGCCTCGTATCAAACTTGATCTAAGCTGTCAAAAGCACAACATTAGAAGTAATAAATGAACGCGTGACAGAAACGGCGAGTTATCAGCTCTCTCAAGGTCAATACAAAGGTGTTGTGTCTTACATCATCCTGGCTATTTATAACTGCTATCTGACAGCGTCGTCCCGCAGAGCTGCACGTGGACGGGGAATCGAGCTTATTTGGAAACGTTTAAGATAGAAAATAGCAGCTCACACGTGTCTAAGCATAGGTCTTTGTTTCTCTTTAAAATCTTATTATACTTGGCGTTGAGTCTATCCCCATCTATAATTGTATAAAATAACTCAAAAGTCTCAGAAATATGTTTTTACTGAATGTATTTATTTTAATACATTAGTACCTAAATTTTTCCTGTACATATTATACCAGTAAAGACGTCCATTGGTGGATGAATCTAGATAATTGACCGTATATTATTTTATAGATATTCATTTTAGATTCCAAAGAACAGTCTCCACGTCCATTTCATATTTTCGTTGGACAAGTTTTTTTTTTTTATTAGGGGGATGCACTTATTTACATTGACAAGTGACTGTGACAAACTGCCCGTTAGTAAATTGTCCTTCCAAAATAGTATTATGCTTGTTACCCCCTCACTTGTTACGCTCAATACACCTCGGCCTGTGACTTTGCGTAACAAAAAAACGTAAAATTACAGTATGAAATTTATTTACACTTCGTCACTCACATTACTTGTATTACTACCTATTTATTGGTTATCATGTTTGAAATATTACTTGCCACATTTCAAACATGATCATTTCATTTGTTTTTGTATAACAGGCAAAGATTAAATTAATATAACTGCATTAGATTACCATTAAAACCTTCAAGTCCAGTAGAGTGGAGCCCTACAATCGAATGTGAATAAAACCATGCTTACAACCTTCCTTGGTTTAACATTTTGAAAGGTCTAACCTCTTTAATATAACAAATACCATTTTTACATTTAAATATATCTTAACAATTCTTGGAAATCATTATTTACATTTAAACAGCTGTTCGCTTCAAAATCTTGGTCTTCTGTTCATACTTTAAAATCTGTCCCATGTTATTTTTATGGCCAAAAAACGTACTTTGAGGGCTTCCCACACCCTTCAGGGTTAAAATATTGAATAGTTAAGACTTTATTGCACAACTATGAACAGAGGCAAATTTTTGGACACCTCAACCGTTTAAATTGTTCACGAAATAAGGGAGAAGTTTTGTTGACAAAAAACGGCTCACGTATTAGCCTATATAACAAATCAAAATATCTTTATTTGTATCAGTACAGAGTTTTACATTAAATAGCGTCACTAAATTTATTGTATAAACTAAATTAACTTATTACTAAGAACTAAAATATTCGTCCAAAGAATATAAATATTTCGAAATAAGGTATGATTTAACCAGGGATTTAAAATGTACAGAGTCAAATTTATTTTTAAGATTATAAGGTAGAGCATTTATAAACTTCGCACCCATTACTGAAGTTTTCTTTTTAAATAACTCTAGCCTGTGGTTGGGTACAACTATCGCCATTTTACCCCTTGTATTGTAAAAGTGTATATAAGGATACCATGCGTATTACAAACGTAGGCACTCACTTACCTTCAATCTGAAGACCTTCCTGATAAGCTAGAAACTCGAAATTCGGTATGGCCTTTAAAACACTATACATTTTCAAACACTGATAACTTTTTGGTCCTAAAGCACCATACACACGGGGCTATCTGACAGTCCGAACTGACCGTGTCTTTGCTAAATTCTTTCAGTTCAGCCTGAGCTCGGCCAACTGATGGACTGAGTAAAATCCATCAGTTCTAACGTACAGTTAGAACTGACGGCAGGCCGACCATGTGTACGGTCCTTTAGATCTAAATGAAAGTTCGAATTGAAGGCGGACCAAAATGAACGTATGTATGGTTCTTCTGTTGGGCCGGACGACAGTTGGAAAACAAAGAACGCTTCCGCATCCTTTTTCTTATTGCCACTATAGATACCACTTCATTTCACTGTAGGCACAATAATAATAGTTCTTCATTAGAAGATCTAGTAGCCTGTACTGGGAAGACACAAGACAATCTTTTGGGGCGAGTGGAGGTTCTGACCTGGCCACGTGTAGCTTGCCCTGACATCGAACTAAACAGTTAAACCATACACACGGGCCGTTCGGACTGAATCTCCATATACAGTTAGAAGTGACCGTGTATGGGACTTACGATAATTATTGCGGAGTAAAAAAAGTTAAAAAGGTTTATTTGGTCTAACTCCGAAAGTACAGAAGTACAAGAACTCGGCGTATGTACAGTAATCGTAAACACGGATCTAATCTCATAAACAACCGCTAACTACAAAATCAATATGTTTTCCTACCACCGAAATGCGGGAGTAAACAACACTTTTAACAGCTATCACATTACCAAAGTATGCATACCTTGCACAGTTAATGTACTTGCATTTGATAATTATCAGAGGTTTAGACAACGCCTGTCTTTCATTATGCACTTACATAAGGGCCATTGATTTGGACACTTGGACGTCCAAACAAACAAGCAGATATCGTCAGCGACAGTTTTGTACGTCAATGACCTAATCAAAGACGTGACTAACTGTACCCAAACAAGAGAAGCTAACTACAGGCAAAACACAGCATACTAAGGGTAAAACAGACAGACAGCGTAGCGTAGCGTATCCGAGCGCAATGTAGTCCAATACACACAGAGAGCGTAGCGTAGCGCATTGCAGGTTTAATTCTATTAATATACGAACCATTTTGGTTGGGCGCATTTCAACATAACTGTGATAACTACAACAAAAAGCACCTATTTCCTCTGTGTGGCATACCGTACTGTACAATTAAATAACTAACACGTATTGTAATTTCTCTTACTTGAACAATTTAGAGCTGCTGATATCTCGTCCCACAGCTTGTCTATCATGCCACGGTTGTGGTGTTGTTTGTGCTTTGTTTGCCAGATCGGGGTCCTGACAAACACCTCGGAGATCAGTAGTTCCATGTCCATTGTACACAAACACTGACGGGAGTAATGTCTTCACTCGAATACGCTCCAATACGCTCTGAGAAAAACAAAATAGTTTGTTCCGCCGGTATACGCTGCGCTGAAAAACGCTACTAGTGTGTCTTGCATCGAATCAATGCATGATTTTGTTTTAGAAAATACGCTGCGCTGCGCTACGCTACGCTGTCTGTCTGTTTCTACCCTAAGAGGAATTGAACCACTAATTATTCAATTGACTCATTACTAATACATTGGATACTAACTTAAGATCGGAAATGTAATGAGATTGGAAATCTATTGCCATATTATAATTGCATGTACGAAATTTTACACAAATTATTAATTTATAATAATCATGTTTATTGCAAGATTGAACTACTAATTAATAAAAAAAAACTATCTGGATTATCGATTCTCCCCTTATGTAAAAAAAACAAAAAAGGCATTCCTACAAAATCTAAATATACAATTTCGAGTGTTATAGATACATATATGACGAAATTTTTGCGTGTGACAAAATATGTGACTTTTCTATTAAGTTACATTTAAAACGACGAAATAACTGAGTCACTGAAATATTTACAAACTACTTGTGTAAAGAAGCTGACTATCGCTCATAGTTAACCAACATTGTCGTAAGGAGGCTGACTGTCGCTCATAGTTAACCAACGTTGTCGTAAGGAGGCTGAATGTCACTTATAGTTAACCAACATTGTCGTAAGGAGGCTGAATGTCACTTATAGTTAACCAACGTTGTCGTAAGGAGGCTGAATGTCGCTTAAAGTTAACCAACATTGTCGTAAAGAGGCTGATTGTCGCTTATAGTTAACCAACGTTGTCGTAAGGAGGCTGATTGTCGCTTATAGTTAACCAACGGTGTCGTCAGGAGGCTGACTATCGCTAATAGTTAGCCAATGTTGTTGTTGTAAGGAGGCTGATTGTCGCTCATAGTTAACCAACGTTGTTGTAAGGAGGCTGACTGTCACTAATAGTTAAAAAGCGTTGTTGTAAGAAGGCTGATTGTAGCTTATAGTTAACCAACGTTGTCGTAAGGAGGCTGATTGTCGCTTATAGTTAACCAACGGTGTCGTCAGGAGGCTGACTATCACTAATATTTAGCCAATGTTGTTGTAAGGAGGCTGATTGTCGCTCATAGTTAACCAACGTTGTTGAAAGGAGGCTGTCACTAATAGTTAAAAAACGTTGTTGTAAGAAGGCTGATTGTCGCTTATAGTTAACCAACGTTGTCGTAAGGAGCCTGATTGTCACTTATAGTTAACCAACGTTGTTGTAAGGAGGCTGACTGTCACTAATAGTTAAAAAACGGTGTTGTAAGAAGGCTGATTGTCGCTTATAGTTAACCAACGTTGTCGTAAGAAGGCTGATTGTCGCTCATAGTTAACCAACGTTGTTGTAAGGAGGCTGACTGTCACTAATAGTTAAAAAACGGTGTTGTAAGAAGGCTGATTGTCGCTTATAGTTAACCAACGTTGTCGTAAGGAGGCTGAATGTCGCTTATAGTTAACCAACGTTGTCGTAAAGAGCCTGATTGTCGCTTATAGTTAACCAACGTTGTCGTAAGGAGGCTGAATGTCGCTTATACGAGGCGTGTTTTTAAAGTAAGTACCGTTTTTAAATTATGCCGCCGCAGCGCTGCAGTCGCCGTTTAGCGCATGCGCGCCGTGTAGCCACATCTGTTGGGAAGCCACAGACGCCATTACGGAACCATCCGATCGAGTCTACATCTGTTTGCGTGATTTTAAAATGACTCCACCTATTGAAAATCCCGCCGACTGTAAAGTGCGTGCTGTAATACGGTTTCTCTGTGCTCAAGGCTTCAAAGCAGTTGACATTCATCACCAAATCAGTGAAGTGTATGGTGAAAACATTATGAGTGATGGAATGGTTCGGAAATGGGTTAGGGCCTTTAAAGATGGCCGTACAAACTTTCATGATGAGGAACGAAGTGGGCGACCTTCAGTCATTACCGATGATCTGATTTAAAAAGTGGACTGTAAAGTGAAAGAGAAGAGACGATTCACGATTTTGTCCTTAGCTGAAACGTTTCCTGCTGTCTCAAGAAGTGTTTGGTGATGAATGTCAACTGCTTTGAAGCCTTGAGCACAGAGAAACCGTACTACAGCACGCACTTCGCCGTCGGCGGGATTCTCAATAGGTGGAGTCATTTTAAAATCACGCAAACAGATGTAGACTCGATCGGATGGTTCCGTAATGGCGTCTGTGGCTTCCCAACAGATGTGGCTACACGGCGCGCATGCGCTAAACGGCGACCGCAGCGCTGCGGTGGCGTAATTTAAAAACGGTACTTACTTTAAAAACACTCCTCGTAGTTAACCAACGTTGTCGTAAGGAGGCTGATTGTCGCTTATAGTAATAATAATAATGTTTATTTCCTCCAAAAAAGTTTCTACATAGATTACAATAATAAAGACTTTCATTAAATTTAACCTGTTTCACAATAACAAATAAATAATTTTACATAAATCAATATTTCCATAGCAAATATATAAAGAGGAAACAAATAGGAACCCAAAGGCAAGCCTGATTTGGGGCTCCATCATATACTATAGTTTCTGCTATTGCCGCATTTTCCTTCTAAAAAAAAATCTCTCCGAGATTATAATAAATATTAATAACAAATTCAAATAATATACACTACATTCTTAAATAACAGTTTCAGGCTGTGTCTAAATTTAAAAAAATTCAACAATAACAAAAGAATATAAATCTAATCAGAACAACAATATTAACAAGAAAGCATAACAATATTAACAAGATAAACTCACTACAATTACAGTACCAAATTCCAAATACAAATGGATAAGGGCAACAGAAAGTACCATAGACAATATAACACAAAAAGATAACAAACAATAGAATTTTAATATGAATATGCTACAACTGAATCATAATACCACCATAAGCTGAGATAATAATGTAACAAACAATTTAAAAATATAATCAGAACAATAATCATACATCATCTATTTCAAATAACCATTTCCTAATCTCTCTTTTAAATTTATCATAATTTTTAATTTCTTTAATTTTATCAGGCAATGAATTAAAAAGTTTAGGACCAATATATTCATATGTTTTTTATAGTATGTTAGCAAAGGTCTAGGAATCTCATATTTTTTTCTATTTCTTAATCTCTCTCTATACAATCCTTCAACACCAAGTATATTTCCACATCTTTTAAAGAAAATAACTAGTACCTTATATACATAAAGATGTCTAAGGGGCAAAATATTAAGCTCTAAGTACAGAGGTCAAGATCGATCAGTGAGCTTCTTCCTAGCAACAACCTTTATTAAACATCTTTGTTGTTTAATCAATGGCAAACTATTACTGATATAAGTGCCCCCCCAACACGACAAACCATATTCCAACCTACTTTGCACAAGTGAGAAATATATTAACCTTAAAGTATCCACAGGACAAAAATCCCTTAACAAATATTTTATCCGCAATACGTTATTTAAATTATTCTTTAAATTATTTATATGCAATTTCCAACTCAATTCCTTGTCTATAAATAAACCTAAGTATTTAATATTATCACTAAATAAAATTTTTACACAGTTATTACAGTATTTAAAATCACAGAGGCACCCTAAACAAGGATAAAACAAATTATTTGGTATAACTATATTGCTTTGTAGTTATAGTACATAGTTAACCAAAGTTGTCGTCAGGAGGCTGAATATCGCTCATAGTTAACCAACATTGTCGTCAGGAGGCTGAATATCGCTCATAGTTAACCAACATTGTCGTAAGGGGGCTGAATGTCGCTTTAGTTAACCAACATTATCGTAAAGGACTGATTGTCGCTTATACTTAACCCACGTTTTCGTAAGGAGGCTGATTGTAGCTTATAGTTAACCAACGGTGTCGTCAGGAGGCTGACTATCGCTAATAGTTAGCCAATGTTGTTGTTGTAAGGAGGCTGATTGTCGCTCATAGTTAACCAACGTTGTTGTAAGGAGGCTGGCTGTCACTAATAGTTAAAAAACGTTGTTGTAAGAAGGCTGATTGTCGCTCATAGTTAACCAACGTTGTTGCAAGGAGGCTGATTCTCACTCATAGTTAACCCACGTTGTTGTAAAGAGGCTGATTGTCGCTAATAGTTAACCAACGTTGTTGTAAGGAGGCTGATTGTCGCTCATATTTAACCAACGTTGTTGTAAGGAGGCTGACTGTCGCTCATAGTTAACCAACGTTGTTGTAAGGAGGCTGATTGTCAATCATAGTTAACCAACGTTGTTGTAAGGAGGCTGATTGTCGCTAATAGTTAACCAACGTTGTTGTAAGGAGGCTGACTGTCGCTCATAGTTAACCAACGTTGTTGTAAGGAGGCTGATTGTCGCTCATAGTTAATCAACGTTGTTGTAAGGAGGCTGATTGTCGCTCATAGTTAACCAACGTTGTTGTAAGGAGGCTGATTGTCGCTAATAGTTAACCAACGTTGTTGTAAGGAGGCTGATTGTCGCTCATAGTTAACCAACGTTGTTGTAAGGAGGCTGATTGTCACTCATAGTTAACCAACGTTGTTGTAAGGAGGCTGATTGTCGCTCATAGTTAACTAACGTTGTGGTAAGGAGGCTAACTGTCGCTCATAGTTAACCAACGTTGTTGTAAGGAAGCTAACTGTTGCTCATAGTTAAACCACGTTGTTGTAAAGAGGCTGATTGTCGCTCATAGTTAACCAACGTTGTTGTAAAGAGGCTGATTGTCGCTCATAGTTAACCAACAATGTTGTAAGGAGGCTGACTGTCACTAATAGTTAAAAAACGTTGTTGTAAGAAGGCTGATTGTCGCTCATAGTTAACTAACGTTGTGGTAGGGAGGCTAATTGTCGCTCATAGTTAACCAACGTTGTTGTAAGGAAGCTAACTGTTGCTCATAGTTAACCCACGTTGTTGTAAAGAGGCTGACTGTCGCTCATAGTTCACCAACGTTGTTGTAAGGAGGCTGATTGTCGCTCATATTTAACCAACGTTGTTGTAAGGAGGCTGACTGTCGCTCATAGTTAACCAACGTTGTTGTAAGGAGGCTGATTGTCGCTCATAGTTAACTAACGTTGTGGTAAGGAGGCAGACTGTCGCTCATAGTTAACCAACGTTGTTGTAAGGAGGCTGACTGTCGCTCATAGTTAACCAACGTTGTTGTAAGGAGGCTGATTGTCGCTCATAGTTAACCCACGTTGTTTTAAGGAGGCTGACTGTCACTCATAGTTAAACCACGTTGTTTTAAGGAGGCTGACTGTCGCTCATAGTTAACCCACGTTGTTGTAAGGAGGCTGACTGTCGCTCATAGTTAACCCACGTTGTTGTAAAGAGGCTGATTGTCGCTCATAGTTAACCAACGTTGTTGTAAGGAGGCTGAATGTCGCTCATAGTTAACCAACGTTGTTGTAAGGAGGCTGATTGTCACTCATAGTTAACCCACGTTGTTGTAAGGAGGCTGATTGTCGCTCATAGTTAACCCACGTTGTTGTAAGGAGGCTGATTGTCGCTCATAGTTAACCAACGTTGTTGTAAAGAGGCTGATTGTCGCTCATAGTTAACCAACGTTGTTGTAAGGAGGCTGAATGTCGCTCATAGTTAACCAACGTTGTTGTAAGGAGGCTAACTGTTGCTCATAGTTAACCCACGTTGTTGTAAAGAGGCTGATTGTCGCTCATAGTTAACCAACGTTGTTGTAAGGAGGCTGAATGTCGCTCATAGTTAACCAACGTTGTTGTAAGGAGGCTGATTGTCGCTCATAGTTAACCCACGTTGTTGTAAGGAGGCTGATTGTCGCTCATAGTTAACCCACGTTGTTGTAAGGAGGCTGATTGTCGCTCATAGTTAACCCACGTTGTTTTAAGGAGGCTGACTGTCGCTCATAGTTAACCCACGTTGTTGTAAGGAAGCTGACTGTCGCTCATAGTTAACCCACGTTGTTGTAAGGAGGCTGACTGTCGCTCATAGTTAACCCACGTTGTTGAAAGGAGGCTGACTGTCGCTCATAGTTAACCCACGTTGTTGTAAGGAGGCTGACTGTCACTAATAGTTAAAAAACGTTGTTGTAAGAAGGCTAATTGTCGCTCTTAGTTAACTAACGTTGTGGAAAGGAGGCTGACTGTCGCTTATAGTTAACCAACGTTGTTGTAAGGAAGCTAACTGTTGCTCATAGTTAACCCACGTTGTTGTAAAGAGGCTGATTGTCGCTCATAGGAACCAACGTTGTTGTAAGGAGGCTGATTGTCGCTCATAGTTAACCAACGTTGTTGTAAGGAGACTGACTGTCGCTCATAGTTAACCAACGTTGTTGTAAGGGGGCTGATTGTCGCTCATAGTTAACTAACGTTGTGGTAAGGAGGCTGACTGTCGCTCATACTTAACCAACGTTGTTGTAAGGAGGCTGACTGTCGCTCATAGTTAACCAACGTTGTTGTAAGGAGGCTGACTGTCACTCATAGTTAACCAACGTTGTTGTAAGGAGGCTGATTGTCACTCATAGTTAACCCACGTTGTTTTAAGGAGGCTGACTGTCGCTCATAGTTAACCCACGTTGTTGTAAGGAGGCTGACTGTCGCTCATAGATAACCCACGTTGTTGTAAGGAGGCTGACTGTCGCTCATAGTTAACCCACGTTGTTGTAAGGAGGCTGACTGTCACTCATAGTTAACCCACGTTGTTGTAAGGGGGCTGATTGTCGCTCATAGTTAACCCACGTTGTTGTAAGGAGGCTGACTGTCGCTCATAGTTAACCCACGTTGTTGTAAGGAAGCTAACTGTTGCTCATAGTTAACCCACGTTGTTGTAAAGAGGCTGATTGTCGCTCATAGTTAACCCACGTTGTTGTAAGGAGGCTGACTGTCGCTCATAGTTAACCCACGTTGTTGTAAGGAGGCTGACTGTCACTCATAGTTAACCCACGTTGTTGTAAGGAGGCTGATTGTCGCTCATAGTTAACTAACGTTGTGGTAAGGATGCTGACTGTCACTCATAGTTAACCCACGTTGTTGTAAGGAGGCTGATTGTCGCTCATAGTTAACCTACGTTGTTGTAAGGAGGCTGATTGTCGCTCATAGTTAACCCACGTTGTTTTAAGGAGGCTGACTGTCGCTCATAGTTAACCCACGTTGTTGTAAGGAGGCTGACTGTCGCTCATAGTTAACCCACGTTGTTGTAAGGAGGCTGACTGTCGGTCATAGTTAACCCACGTTGTTGTAAGGAAGCTAACTGTTGCTCATAGTTAACCCACGTTGTTGTAAGGAGGCTGACTGTCGCTCATAGTTAACCAACGTTGTTGTAAGGAGGCTGACTGTCGCTCATAGTTAACCAACGTTGTTGTAAGGAGGCTGACTGTCGGTCATAGTTAACCCACGTTGTTGTAAGGAAGCTAACTGTTGCTCATAGTTAACCCACGTTGTTGTAAGGAGGCTGACTGTCGCTCATAGTTAACCCACGTTGTTGTAAGGAAGCTAACTGTTGCTCATAGTTAACCCACGTTGTTGTAAGGAGGCTGACTGTCACTCATAGTTAACCAACGTTGTTGTAAGGAGGCTGATTGTCGCTCATAGTTAACCAACGTTGTTGTAAGGAGGCTGACTGTCGCTCATAGTTAACCAACGTTGTTGTAAGGAGGCTGATTGTCGCTCATAGTTAACTAACGTTGTGGTAAGGAGGCTGACTGTCGCTCATAGTTAACCCACGTTGTTGTAAAGAGGCTGATTGTCGCTCATAGTTAACTAACGTTGGGGTAAGGAGGCTGACTGTCGCTCATAGATAACTATAGTTGTTGTAAGGAGGCTGACTGTCGCTCATAGTTAACTATAGTTGTTGTAAGGAGGCTGACTGTCGCTCATAGTTAACTATAGTTGTTGTAAGGAGGCTGACTGTCGCTCATAGTTAACTATAGTTGTTGTAAGGAGGCTGACTGTCGCTCATAGTTAACTATAGTTGTTGTACGGAGGCTGACTGTCGCTCATAGTTAACTATAGTTGTTGTAAGGAGACTGACTGTCGCTCATAGTTAACTATAGTTGTTGTAAGGAGGCTGACTGTCGCTCATAGTTAACTATAGTTGTTGTAAGGAGGCTGACTGTCGCTCATAGTTAACTATAGTTGTTGTAAGGAGGCTGACTGTCGCTTATAGTTAACCAACTTTGTTGTAAGGAGACTGACTGTCGCTCATAGTTAATCAACGTTGTTGTAAGGAGGCTGACTGTCGCTCATAGTTAACCAACGTTGTTGTAAGGAGGCTGATTGTCGCTCATAGTTAACTAACGTTGTGGTAAGGAGGCTGACTGTCACTCATAGTTAACCCACGTTGTTGTAAGGAGGCTGACTGTCGTTCATAGTTAACCCACGTTGTTGTAAGGAGGCTGATTGTCGTTCATAGTTAACCCACGTTGTTGTAAGGAGGCTGACTGTCGTTCATAGTTAACCCACGTTGTGGTAAGGAGGCTGACTGTCACTCATAGTTAACCCACGTTGTTGTAAGGAGGCTGACTGTCACTCATAGTTAACCCACGTTGTTGTAAGGAGGCTGACTGTCGTTCATAGTTAACCCACGTTGTGGTAAGGAGGCTGACTGTCACTCATAGTTAACCCACGTTGTTGTAAGGAGGCTGACTGTCGTTCATAGTTAACCCACGTTGTTGTAAGGAGGCTGACTGTCGTTCATAGTTAACCCACGTTGTGGTAAGGAGGCTGACTGTCACTCATAGTTAACCCACGTTGTTGTAAGGAGGCTGACTGTCACTCATAGTTAACCCACGTTGTTGTAAGGAGGCTGACTGTCACTCATAGTTAACCCACGTTGTTGTAAGGAGGCTGATTGTCGCTCATAGTTAACCCACGTTGTTGTAAGGAGGCTGATTGTCGCTCATAGTTAACCCACGTTGTTGTAAGGAGGCTGACTGTCACTCATAGTTAACCCACGTTGTTGTAAGGAGGCTGATTGTCACTCATAGTTAACCCACGTTGTTGTAAGGAGGCTGATTGTCACTCATAGTTAACCCACGTTGTTGTAAGGAGGCTGACTGTCGTTCATGGTTAACCCACGTTGTTGTAAGGAGGCTGACTGTCACTCATAGTTAACCCACGGGTTTGTAAGGAGGCTGACTGTCACTCATAGTTAACCCACGTTGTTGTAAGGAGGCTGACTGTCACTCATAGTTAACCCACGTTGTTGTAAGGAGGCTGATTGTCGCTTATAGTTAACTAACGTTGTGGTAAGGAGGCTGACTGTCACTCATAGTTAACCCACGTTGTGGTAAGGAGGCTGACTGTCACTCATAGTTAACCCACGTTGTTGTAAGGAGGCTGACTGTCGTTCATAGTTAACCCACGTTGTTGTAAGGAGGCTGATTGTCGCTCATAGTTAACTAACGTTGTGGTAAGGAGGCTGACTGTCACTCATAGTTAACCCACGTTGTTGTAAGGAGGCTGACTGTCACTCATAGTTAACCCACGTTGTTGTAAGGAGGCTGATTGTCGCTCATAGTTAACCCACGTTGTTGTAAGGAGGCTGATTGTCGCTCATAGTTAACCCACGTTGTTGTAAGGAGGCTGATTGTCGCTCATAGTTAACCAACGTTAAGGTGATAAACATGTGTTAGATTTACTTTAAGATTAAAGAAAATGTATAATAATAATGGAAAAAGTTTATAAGGAGTACCTTACCCTTGTCATGATTTATGACAGAAAATGTACATAAATGTTACATACAACGAAAATATATAGACTTTTTTTGTTAAGTTTGAACAAGTTGATACCTAATATAAGGAGATTTATGGTAAATAAGTATTTTTTATGAATTTTATAACAAACGTCTGCACATTAGGCAAAAATTGCCTGCCATTTTGGGTAATTATAACTGCCAGTTCAAGGGTTAACTTATCCTCTGAGAGTTGTGGACAAAATAGGAACTATAAACATGGTCAACTCCAAGCGCCAGCTCAATATGGGATTGAAGATGAAGACATACAATTATTTTAATTCATTGTGTGTGAAATCTATGCATACTTCTGGAAAGCCTATAAAAATTACGAGTTAATTAAGAGGATTTCAACCAAATCTTCTAACAGTAAAAAAAATGGGGAGAAGTCATTCTTTAATTGCTTGTTGTACAGATCCGATTGAAATTTTTTTTTCGATCAAATTGTTCTTTCAAAAGATGAACAGAATACGATAAAAACTGTTTCTAATTTTGAGTCATAGGTAGAGAAAGCAGGCGGTCGCGCCAAGAGAGAGGGTGAGGGCTTTCACGAAGTTCGACCTTTAAAAACTAAGGTAACGTAAACAATTAGTTTTCCATCTGCCATATGAAAACCGTAATAAGCAATAGAACAACTTTATAAAGAAAAATATTTTATTTTTACGAATATTTAAAGTGAATGCAAATTGACACATGTTGATGTTAAACATTATTTTTACCTAACCCTATTTTCAAAATAACAATGTTTTGTTTTTCGTCAGCCATTTTAAAACCAACAGATATTCCAAAATGTTAGATAATTATTCAACGACCTTTAATTTGAATTGCATTAATCATTATATAAGTTGCTATTTGAAATGTTTTAAGTCTTCAGTTTCGGCATTTTTGACGAATTTCCAAATAGGAAACGTGGAAAGGTAAGTGTTCTGAATGTCATTAGTAGCAAGACATGTTGTATCCTTCCGGTCAACATAAGAGTTACAATAACGTAAACTCCAAAAACAAAAATTCTTTACATTTTGGAACCCCCTGTCCCTAAAGGTAACATCATTGAAAAATTGTTATATCAAAATGTTTAGGCTTTAAAGACCTTTACAATGAGGTGTAACACGACCTATATTTAAATTTGAAAATGTTCCAAAACCGAAGCCCCCCTTCCAACCGGCCTACCCGAACATTGCCATTTTTGGGCAAGTAACAGAAGTCAAAATAATTTTCTTGAATTCTTAGAGGCCAACAAAAATTGAAGATCAATTCTAATCCGCTTAGTGGTACAGGTACTGCCCAGTGGTCTGACACCCTGCGTACGACGTCCTGACAACTTTATACAGTACTTATTTCCTTCACTACCTTTTCACAGGTGCACAAATAACAACACTAGAAATACTTCCTGTTAGTTGACGGCCACTGTCCCAAGCGATAAACAAACAATATTAGAAATACTTCCTGTTAGTTGACGGCCACTGCCCCAAGCGGTAAGCAAACAACATTAGAAACACTTCCTGTTAGTTGACGGCCACTGTCCCAAGCGGTAAACAAACAACATTAGAAATACTTCCTGTTAGTTGACGGCCACTGTCCCAAGCAGTAAACAAACAATATTAGAAATACTTCCTGTTAGTTGACGGCCACTGTCCAAAGCGGTAAACAAACAATATTAGAGATACTTCCTGTTAGTTGACGGCCACTGTCCCAAGCGATAAACAAACAACATTATAAATACTTTCTGTTAGTATACGGCCACTGTCCCAAGCGGTAAACAAACAATATTGTAAATACTTCCTGTTCATTGTCGTGCTGTTCATTGTCATGATATTCACTGTCATGCTGTTCACTGTCATGCTGTTCATTATCATGCTGTTCATTGTCATGCTGTTCATTGTCATGCTGTTCACTGTCATGCTGTTCATTGTCATGATATTCACTGTCATGCTGTTCACTGTCATGTTGTTCATTATCATGCTGTTCATTGTCATGCTGTTCATTGTCATAATATTCACTGTCATGCTGTTCATTATCATGTTGTTCATTGTCATGCTGTTCATTATCATGCTGTTCATTATCATGCCGTTCATTATCACGCTGTTATGAAACGATGCATCAAAACGACTGAAGAATTACGTTCTTACATTTTGTTAGCTAGTTGACGGCCACTGTCCCAAGCGGTAAACAAACAATATTAGAAATAGTTCCTGTTAGTTGACGGCCACTGTCCCAAGCGGTAAACAAACAACATTAGAAATAGTTCCTGTTAGTTGACGGCCACTGTCCCAAGCGATAAACAAACAACATTAGAAATACTTTCTGTTAGTTGAAGGCCACTGTCCCAAGCGGTAAACAAACAATATTAGAGATACTTCCTGTTAGTTGACGGCCACTGTCCCAAGCGGTAAACAAACAACATTAGAAATAGTTCCTGTTAGTTGACGGCCACTGTCCCAAGCGATAAACAAACAACATTAGAAATACTTTCTGTTAGTTGACGGCCACTGTCCCAAGCGGTAAACAAACAATATTAGAAATACTTCCTGTTAGTTGACGGCCACTGTCTAAAGCGGTAAACAAACAACACTCAGGATACCACCGTTAGATGCAGGACAGTTATTTATTGATTTACAAGAATCTATTCTATTCATGTCTTACAAGTGAATCCTAAAGAGTCTTCATATATCGTTAATTAAAAGAGACGTTCCTAATTCACTAGGGGTGAAATTAAAGATTAAATAAAATGCGGGTAGTGTAACAAGGACCTTTATTTGGTACTATACAAGGCATGTAACGTCAGTGTGTCCAGTGGACAGTGGGGAAGCCGTGACGGAACAGACCGGAGGTCCGCGTGCAAACTAATAAAAGGCCGATGAAACTGTGTGAAGGCCTCACCAAAACCGAAATTGGCTCCGGGGACACACCACCACATTACCGTCCTATACACCGTCTACTAGAGAGTAGTGGGCACAACAAGTACGCCATCCGCGAGCAATCTAATAAAAGGCCGCTGAAACTGTGTGAAGGCCTCGCCAAAACTGAAATTGCCTCCGAGGACACACCACCACATTACCGTCCTATACACCGTCTACTAGAGAGTAGTGGGCACAAGAAGTACGCCATCCGCGAGCAATCTAATAAAAGGCCGCTGAAACTGTGTGAAGGCCT